>DVQH01000252.1:0-32688 GCA_018231625.1 Papilio phestus
AGGTACAGTGAAAGTTCTAAATTCGAAAAGCCAAGCAAGCACAAAGGCAGGATCATTATATACAGTGACTGTTACAGACATTGTTGTTAAATCACATGAGTTTGAGGGTTTACTGTAAATGTATAATATTATATATTTTTTGAAGAATGAAGAATAAAATAAAATGACACAGTCTAGCCAGCCTCAAGCGAGAGGAGTGAGAGAGTAATGAGAAAGACATTTTACTTTTTAAAAATTTTTAATTTTATGTAATAATTAATTTACTGTAAAGTACAGTCAGCGACATAATAAGAGAAAATAACAAATAAGTTCAAGCAAAAATTAAAGAATAATCTCGCGCCACAAGTTAAACTAGCCTCTTGTGGCTATATACACCCAGCCGGCAGAGATGTTATGCCTCGCTGGTGGTAGGTCATCTGGGATCTAGTGCTGTCTGCATCGTTGCAGATTGTTGTCTTTTCCCAACTCGATTCATCTCGCAAGATGTTCAACACGGCAAAGCTCACGAGGTCAGTGTCACATCTGGGCTCATGTCTGTGGTCTCTTCAAGCACTCAAGTCGGGTCGGGCCAATCTGATCCCTCCGGTTTCGGTGACCAACTCGCACGAACAACGCCGATACACTAAAAAGTGGTATCCCGACAAGCAGTACTTCCAGCAGTTTGAAGAAGAGGCTTACCTCGTGGAAACCGACCCGTTGGATGCAAACCAGATTAATCCATCCGTTATTCGAGAAAATACTGAAACACGCTTTCGAAATATTATTATCAACTTTGGGCCACAACACCCTGCCGCTCACGGTGTGCTTCGACTTGTCCTCGAGTTACGCGGCGAATATGTGGTTCGTGCTGATCCACACATTGGCTTATTGCATCGCGGCACCGAAAAACTGATGGAATACAAAACTTACACGCAAGCTTTGCCTTACATGGATCGCCTAGACTATGTTTCAATGATGACCAACGAGCAATGCTACGCGTTGGCTGTTGAGAAGCTTCTCAACATTCAAGCACCAAAACGCGCTCAATATATACGAGGTTTGTACATTGAGTCTTTTGATTACACTTATACGATTAAGTATTTTTAGTCTTGTTTGGTGAAATTACTCGAATTTTGAATCATATTATGGCTATCGGTTGCGGCGCTCTCGATATTGGTGCTTTAACTCCATTTTTTTGGCTTTTCGAAGAAAGAGAAAAAGTAAAACTATGCCGATTGTTAAATGTTTCTTATATCCGAATAATGTTCGAATTATAGTTAATGGAATTCTACGAGCGAGTAAGTGGTGCTCGCATGCATGCCGCATATGTGAGACCAGGCGGAGTGTCGCAAGACATGCCAATCGGCTTAATGGATGACATCTGGAAGTGGGCTGATAACTTTGTGCAACGAATTGACGAGATTGAAGACCTGCTCACCGAGAGTCGCATCTGGAAACAACGAACCGTGGACATTGGTGTTGTGTCTGCTGAAGATGCTCTCAACTGGGGCTTCAGTGGTGTGATGCTCCGCGGCAGTGGTCTCAAGTGGGATCTTCGCAAAACTCAGCCATACGATTCGTACGAGGAGTTTGACTTTGACGTACCAATTGGCGTCAAAGGCGATTGCTACGACAGGTAAGGCTTTTTTGTGTATTTATTATTATAGCTTTGACATTTATATTTTGTATTATTTTTATAAGATATTTGTGTCGCATTCATGAGATGCGACAATCGATTCGGATAATCAATCAAGCTTTGAATCGAATGCCTCCTGGCGAAATTAAGGTGGATGACAACAAAGTGGTGCCGCCAAGACGTTCAGAAATGAAGTCCTCGATGGAAGCACTGATTCACCACTTTAAACTCTTCACCGAAGGTTACAACGTACCTGCGGGTGCCACTTACACTGCGATTGAGGCTCCCAAGGGTGAGTTTGGTGTCTACTTGGTTAGTGACGGCAGTTCTCGACCCTATCGCTGCAAGATTAAGGCTCCTGGATTTGCACATCTTGCTGGTCTCGATCATATTGGCAGAGGCCTTCTTCTCGCTGATATAGTAGCCATTATCGGTACACTAGACGTTGTGTTTGGTGAGGTTGACAGATAATCTGTGTTAATTCTTGTATATTTACAATTTGTCAATTTAATAAGTTATCTCAAATTATTAAAATAGAATTTTCTAAGTTTGTTAAAACAAAGTATAAAATTTTTAAATATACAAGATACAAATAATGGCTTAAGTTAAAAGACTTCTTTTTTGAAACGGAAATCGTAATGGCTGCAGTAATTGCGTAGAAGGTCCCCAAGATCAGGTCGACCACAGTAAAAAACAGTGACGCGATGAGCACTGCGAGTGATGCTTTGCTGTTGAATACGAGCAAAGAACTCGTTCCAGTCGGGTCGTCCGAATTTCAAGTTGAGTGAGTGTCGGTAATTCTCCAGTTGGATATCGTCTTGTTGGACCGGCTCTTGGCGTCCTGTGACGTACATGTGGATGTCAAAGAACCGCTGCTCTTCGTCATCCTTGGAGCCAATCAGTGCGTACTGCTGCTTGTTGAGGTCTGAGAGAAGCTCGACGAACCACTCGAAACTGGTCTGATCGCGATTGATCCACACGAAGTCGACCTTTTTCAAGCTCATTACTCGTTGCGAAAGCACTCGCTCGGTCCAACTGTATTGGCACTTTGGACAGTGTCGCGTCTTCTCGATGTGTCGATACATGATGCTTTGTAAAATACTGGCGAAGGGTGTCACTCCAATTCCGGTGGCAATCAGCACTGCATGTTCGCTTTGGAAGATGTTAGACGATGGCGCACCGTAAGGCCCCTCCAGATGGATCTTGAGTGGTTCTTTGAGAAAGATGGCATTGGACTGCACTCCTTGCTGAATGCTTTGTATCATTGATAGTGACTGGTTGGCTTTGTCCTCCAAATCTTCATCTCTAATCTCGTTGTTGTTGCCGGGAACCTCAGCCATCTCAATGCTGACCACGTCGGAAAGCTCGGACCGAGATGCCACTCGTTTCTTCTTGCCACACCCATCCTCGTCGCAATCGTCGGGAATGGGCAGAATCATAGTGCGCTTCATCAATAGTTCAGATGAATGATGACTGTGCTCACCACTCACCACCTCCTTGGTGAAACGTGGGTGAAATTCAAGACACTTCCACTCCTCTAACATTTTCTTGAGACTTAGCGTCTTGGCATTATCGAAATGGTCATACATGCGATTAGTCCACTCGCCCACTGCTCGAATATGAATAGTGATGTCTAATCCAAAATTAATTTAAACATGAAAGCACAAGATTATATC
Source organism: Papilio phestus (assembly GCA_018231625.1). NCBI lineage: Eukaryota > Metazoa > Arthropoda > Insecta > Lepidoptera > Papilionidae > Papilio > Papilio phestus. The sequence goes on from DVQH01000252.1 coordinate 3,292, forward strand.
ATTACTGTCTCACCTTCATCTTCGGGCGCGGAGCTAATAGTGATGGGATGCCACTCATACTTGGTGATCGAAGGCACCATCACGTAGACAAAATCACCAGGTTGGAACGTCAAGAACTTGGGTTTGCGAATAACCAAACGCAACACTCGCGAAGGAAGCAGGGTACCTTCAATGGCGTAGGTCATTCCGTGTTGATCCTTTGTGGCCTTAATGAAAGCAGATATCTTCTCAAACAAGAACAACATCATTGGAAACAATAACCAACGGAATGACAAGAAACCGTGAAAAAACAGGAAGATATAGTAAACAATGTATAACTTGTGAGAGTAGTAAAATATCTAAAAATGATAAGTTGAGATGAATAGAGAACGTAAAAATGTCTTAAGTTACCTCAAAGTTACCAGTTCGTCGAATGAAGCTCATTGAAAGCACCAACATGATGGCAATGATAACAATTAAAATCCATCCAGTTAGACACGCGGAGCCCGCAAACCATCCAATGCCAAGGTCAAGAGCAAAAAGAAATCGAAAATATGGAACGGTGGTGATTGTGGTGAGACTGGCAAAGTTGTAGAGATGGGCCAAGGTGTGGAGAAGGCTAAAGAAAGCGATCGACCAACCAGTGACCTTGTGGAAGTAGACATAGTGATCCAAGGGAAGGTAGTGAGCCATGCCGATCGAGCGAAGAAATGTGATCGACTTGCGCAGAATGAGAATGAGAATCATGGCCGACTGGAAGTAGATCACCATGGCAGAGGCTCGGGCCAATGCCAGTGCCACCGTTGTGTCCTTGTATTGGTAGTACCGACCAAAGAAAAGCCCCAACGAGATCACTATGTAGATAGTGGTGAAGAAGAAACTCTGCGAATTGTTCCGAATGTAAACCCATCTTAGTTTGTTGACCAACGAAGTCATCATAAACCAGAATAGGAATAAAATCAAGGGTAATAAACAATAGAGATAAAAGTCAAACTGAACAAAGTCGAGACTAGGTCTAACAATGGTACAGAAAGTGCGTGTAAAAAATGTTTTATACAATGACTTTATTGATATATACGGTGCATCAGATCAAGATAACAGTGCCCTCTGACTATATTCATTGTAATTGGAGTGACTAGGGGTCAAGTCTTCGATGAGGTGGGCTTGACTGGTTTGAGTGATTGCTCCACCAACTTGATTCGTTCCATTTCGTCGGCAAACTTCTCGTCTTCCTTCTGGCGCAACATCTGCAACTGCTCGGCACGTTTTCGTAAGTTGTGACTCTGCTCGGTCAGTGTGGACATCTCCTTCTGCAAGGATCGCAGTTTGCGTAGATATTTGTCGAGTTGCGTCATCGAGGCAGACAGGTCGCACTGCTTTGACAGACTGGTGTACCGCTCATTCTCGTCTACCAGAAGTTGACACAGGGTGCCGTGGAATGCCGTCACCTCCGAAATCAAGCGATCCGTCATTGTCACCAAGACAGTACTATAATACAAATGTGACAATACTCGAAATCAGTACCACCCACGAGGAAAGGATAAAGCAAATCAAAACAAAAAAATCTATTTTAACATATGCTGTTCACATGAGATTAAAATATTTTTGACTTCTTTAGGAGACTGAAAACTTTATTCTTACAATATGATGTCAATTTGATGTTTGAATTGGAAGTTTAGATAAAAATATAATTAAAACAAATCAAAAAGTTGCATAACTTTAAATGTGTCATTGCAAATTGTCGCGTGGTAAATCGTTGCATGTAGGACACAGTATGGTAAAGGTAGGCAGTGTGTTCATCGAGTGGCTGAAGATCAGACTGGGGAGACAGGAAATGGGAATATGGCGAAACCAAACAATACCATTGGCAAAGTTGGCTGCACCACAATGTGCACAACAGTACAACTGACATTGTATCTGATAGTAAAAGGGACTCAAAAGTTGATTGCTTGACAGAGGCACGAATCGACGCAGACCAAACAGGTCAGCCATCCTTATTAGACACAGCCGTTGAAGCTCGGGTACTGGACAAGGCAGTGGAAATCTCGAGTCGTGTAAGTAATCGGAGTTGAGTGGGTTGTGTGAGATATCAAATTGACACTGTTTATCGTTATACTGTACAATACGTTTCGAGAAGCCTGGCAAATATTTTATGCAATTGTGAGAAAAGTTAATTGAAGAAATATTTAAAGCGGAATAAAATACACGATAAAACAATGCTTGTGGCACAAATGATAAAAAGTTAAAGCTAAAATCCAAAGCTGTGCATCGGAGTTTGTGAATTTCAAATGGTAAAGTAGAGAGTAAATTTCGTGAAAAATCGAGAAATCGAAGAGAGTGCATTTGTTGACAGAACCACACTGGAAGCTCCAAAATTTGATTGTCACGCAACACCAACACTTTGAGTGAGTCGCTTAATCTAGATAATTGATGTGGAATCGTCCTCATCTTGCAATCAACAAGTTTCAAGGTAGTGAGATTACGCAAATTCCATATATCATTCGGAATCAATCTATACTTAATAGATGTAATTTCAATAGTACGATAACTTTTACTTTCACTCAGCTTTTTTAAATCTTGCAAAGAATTATTCACTTCTAATGAAACACGATCTGGCTTAAGAAGAGAGATTCGCTTAACCGGTGGCACTTTGGGTAATGGAACTATGTTTCGCAAAATCTTCTCAACCATTCGTTTCAACATGGCAAGACTTTCCGCGTGACATTCGCGCAACATAACGTAAACGTTAGGTGAGGAGAAAAGGAAAGCTTGAGAGAACACTTTGACATTGCTGGCAGAGAGACGATAGTTGTCTTTGCGGGTGTGTCGCACTACAACCAGATAGAACACACTGTCCTTCTCTCCATGGCCCACGCCCACCTTAGCTTGCGAGAAACGAGGCTTCTGGCCTGGTGTGCAAACCGACACCTCACAGTTAAGAATCATGGTTTCTTCTTAATAAAATAAAAGTAATATATTTTATATATTTCACTTAGAGTGACATGTGCAACACAACAAATACAAACAGAACAGTTTATTCAAATTGGCGCAAACACTATTTCTACGCCAAAGACCCTGAGTAGTACTCACTCAGTGAGTACAAATAGCGACTATATTATTATGCCAATCATATTGGCACTATGACAACAACGTAACTGTAACAAAGAATAAGGATTTAAAGATACAAATAAAGTATTCAAATAGAGAGCACAAAGAATGGTTTACAGTGATGCCTTGATGTCAGGCTCAATGCTATGTGGCTCCACGGTCGGAGCATAACGTTTGGTGGGAACACCATTCTTGTCCACCAAAAACTTGGAAAAATTCCATTTGATGCTATCAAAACCGAGAAAACCACCTTGCTGTGATTTGAGCCACTTGTAGAGAGGATGTGCCGAGTCACCTGGAGAAATGGAAATGGAACAAACAATTAATAAAGTGATGCAATTCGTGTTGACAATTTACCGTTGACATCGATTTTGGAGTACATGTCAAAGCGAACACCGTTCTTCTTAATAAACTCCTTGATGTCAACATCGCAGCCTGGCTCTTGTCCACCAAACTGGTTGCAAGGGAAAGCAGCAATGCGCAGACCATCCTTTTCGTACTTGTCATACAGTTCATTCAGCTGCTTGTAGTTGGATTTGGTGAGACCGCATTGCGTGGCCACATTCACCACGATGGTCGGCTTACCCTTGTATTTCTCCAAAGAAACCTAGAATGGAACAAGTGAGCAAGTGAAGGGCAACAATCAGACATTACTTCATTCCCGTCAATGTCCTTGGCGGTAAATTCATAGATGCTCTTCTTCGATTTCCAATCGTCCGACATGGTTCTAGCTTGAATGTAGACCTGGTTGATAGTTGGAAGCAAAAAGCGGATTTGCTGGTGAGCGTGAATGACCAAATGACGTGCTGGCACAAAGTGTCCCATCATTTATAAGGTCTGCGTGACAAACGCGTTGCGTGTGCGCTAACTGTGCTGTGTGTACCACCGAAAGTGAAGGAGATACGCCTCGAGTGGAGATCGCCGATCTCTACTCCACTGGTTACTTGGCGCACTCACAAATAGACACACAGTAGACTTTGCCTTCTCTACTAGGCACCTCGAGAATGCACTTAATGCACTCCTGTTGCACTGATATCACCCAATCAACCCTGCATGTAGTCATCACTCGTGAGTCATGATGCAATGTCTCATAAATGCCGCGTGAGTGCATTTGTAAGCAGAGTGGGTCCATTCTGGATGAACTAAATTGAACTCTCAGAATTGACAAGTCATTGGGATAAGCCCTAATCTAGATCAGCTGATTAGGTTAGACTCCGATTGAACGCGTCATTGGGGTGTGATTGGAACATGAGCAAGACTAACCAACCTTGGTAGAGGTGGAGAAGTGACGCAGTGAAAGCGAGGAATTGCATTGAATCGAGTTGGCGCGCGTGGCCAGTGCAAATAGGCGCGCCCGGGGAGAGCGGTAGGGCTTGGGGGCTCGCCAACCGACCCACCACCACTGCTGCTGCAACTATTGTTGTCCTTCCAACACATGCTTTGCCTCATTGCTGCAACCCAAGATGCGAGAGCACCTCTGCCTACAAGCATTGTTCATTCTGTACTTGTTTGTTGTCGCCTTGTGAGCGCGACAAGCCCGATTGCGCAAGCTGCAACTGTTCCCTGTGCCTAGATGCGATAGAGTGGTTCCAGTTGTTATATCATTGTTCAGCTTGGAAGAGAAAGGAGAGTGTGACAGATGATATCTGGCTGTAGCACTGAGAGCACTACCACCAGTTTGGCCAGAGGCAATATTGCTCGCATCCCGATTGCACTGCTCGAGCTACCACTGAACTCTCGCTTTGCCCCCCACCACAACACTCCATTCTATCTATCACTATCTCACTGACTTCCTCCATTAAAGCATCGTCGGTTTTGGATTAATTCACTTTCACTTCGGTGACTTTATGCTAACAACAAGTTTGTTGCCAGTCAATTTTGATACTCCATCAGCAATTTGCTAGACAGACAATTTATACCATTCTGTACCGTGATTTGAAGTGGACTAATGTCCCTCGAAAAGTTAAGCGAACAACAACTCACCAGACAGCCAGAAGAAGTATTTGACATTCTCTGCAAGTTAGGTGAGTAACACATTTATTGATTTACATGCACAGTAACTTATACCATTTGAATATATACAGGTGAAGGTTCCTATGGCTCCGTATACAAAGCTTTGCACAAGGAATCCGGGCAAATACTTGCCATCAAGCAAGTGCCCGTTGAAAGTGATCTCGGTAAAGTATTTTGCTATTTATTGATTAAGTTTATATGCTAAAGATACACTTGGTTCTCATTGTAGGAGAGATTATCAAAGAGATCTCGATCATGCAACAATGTGACAGTCAGTACGTGGTCCGCTACTTCGGTAGCTATTTCAAGGGTGCGCGAAAAGCAGATCAATTGGTCCGTGGTGGTGACGTTGCCTCTTTGGCAGGATCCGATCTGTGGATTGTGATGGAGTATTGCGGCGGCGGATCTGTCAGCGACATAATGCGACTGAGGAAGAAAACGTTAACAGAGGATGAGATATCCACTATACTAAAGGATACACTCATGGGTCTCGAGTACTTGCATGCGAGACGCAAGATTCATCGTGATATCAAAGCGGGCAACATTTTGCTCAATAATGAAGGGCATGCCAAGTTGGGTAAGGCACTTGCTCTGAGTTAAGCTGTTTTGAGGGTTGCTTATGGCTTTCTATCTTTTCTAGCTGATTTTGGTGTGGCGGGACAGCTCACCGACACAATGGCCAAACGAAACACCGTGATAGGAACACCTTTCTGGATGGCACCCGAAGTGATCCAAGAGATTGGCTATGACTGCTTAGCAGACATCTGGAGTCTGGGCATAACCGCACTAGAGATGGCCGAAGGCAAGCCACCATACGGCGACATTCACCCGATGCGCGCCATCTTCATGATACCTACTAAGCCTCCGCCTTCGTTTCGGGAACCAGACAGATGGTCACCGGAATTTATCGATTTTGTTCAAAAATGTCTTGTGAAGAATCCAGAACAACGAGCCATTGCTAGCGATCTTCTTCATCACGAGTTTATCAAGCGAGCACCTCCAGTGACGACATTACAGAAACTTATCCAAGAAGCCAAAGAGATTCAACAGGATCAACAACAGAACAGTAATGTTTGCTTTGTAAGTGTTGGCTTGTTTTTGAATACAGCTTCTTGATTGGTTTTGATTTTGGTCGTTTCTAGCCAAATTTTGGTGATAATCTCAACAGCGCCACTATGGTTTCCAGCAAAGACGCCACTCTTCGTTCAAATCTCAACTCCAATTGCCAAGATGACACTTTGAGTGGTGATTTGAGCAGTACTTCCACTTCATTAACTAACCGAACCAGTACCACAAACTCTGCCTCAGACGTCGAGTCTGACCTCGGCACTTTGATCATCAATGATGAAACTGATGACGAAGACTCGGACAAGACATTGAAGCCTGCCTTTTTGCAACATTTCGAAATGAAAGAGAACATGGTTGGTAGCGATTTAATGTGATTGATTTTCCTTGTTATTACCTAACTTATTTGGCGTTAGGAGAAAAAATCTCATGCACTGGATTTTGTGGACGGCGGAACTTTACTGGAACATCCGGTGAACAACGAGAACGGCTACAACCTGAATGCCAACGGAGAAAATGTGAACGGCAACGGATGCGTCAACCAAGTGTCACTTGGTGGTAGCGTGGAGCCTAACAATAACAACCCATCCATGTTAAATGCTATCAGCAACAATCCACTATCCAAGACAATAATGCTCGGAGGTGATTTCGAGTTTCTTCGCTATCTCACCCTGGACGAACTCAAGTCACGGATGGCCAACTTAGACCTAGAGATGGAGGCAGAGATTGAAGAGTTGCAAAGGCGCTATGCTGCTAAGCGACAACCAATACTCGACGCCATGGACAACAAGAAGAAACGACAGCAAAACTTTTGATGGCTTGCCTCGTCTAGTCACACTGGCGCACACTATAGTATAATGCAGTCGTTCCTCGCCACACCCCTGCAGACCTCTTGGTTCTCTTTCATATGACCACTTTACCCAGCTTCATTCAAGAGCTATTGTCGCCTTAATTACTATTTTTACAAGTATGTTTTTATGTAATTTATATTTTGTTATTTATTTCATTATTATATTATATATAATAAAAGACAATAAATAAGATAAAAGACAAAATAGTGAATTATTTATCACAGTTGAAAATAAATAATTCAAAATCAAGTGGAGAAGTTAAATGGAGGTGGCGAGAGCCAGTGGAAGACTGTACTGTTGGTCAAGGCCAAGGTAGCAGTCGCTGAGAAGGTAAATGGTGTAGAGCACTCGACGGCCATAAAGTGAAGGAGTGCGGAATTTCAAGGATACTGTGGTGGAGTGAGTGGCGATATTGGCCACGCGAGTTATGGTTACCAGCTCGGACTCATCCTGCAATCCCAGCAAGAGGTACCATGACTCCGACTTGGGCTTGGGGAAGCGAGGCGTAAAGGCCTTCTGGCTACCACTGCGCCTTTTTTCTACACCGCGAACAGGTTTGCGTCGAAAGCGACACTGGACAATATATTCCGTGTCAGGTCGAACATCGATCCAAGCCATTTGTTGAACAGGCTTGAAAATGTCCTCTTTGTTGATGAGAAGCTCTCTGGCACTGACATCTTCACTTGACTCTTCGTTCGCTTGGTCAGCACTCCACTCGTCCACATCGGCCAAAATCAGAGAAATCTGCTCAAGCTCAATCACAGGCAGTTGCAGAAGTGCTTTGTAAATGCGATCGATGGTTTTTGGATGAATCGAGTAAGACATAAGTAGCCCACGCAGAGCTTGCTGTGGGTTCATTTTGTTTTGGGTTAGGAAATGCAACAGGTAAGGAATGAGACTAATCTCGAGAGGCACTTGATGAAGACCGGATAACATCGCATCGTTCCGACTCTGTAGTTTTTCGTATTGTGATGCGTCATTTAAAGTATCGTCTTCATAAGTATCAGGTGTGTTGTCAGTGTCAACGAGGGTAACCAGTTGACTCGAATGTTGCCACGATGCTTGCATGATGCACTGCTGAAGACTAACTATGTTGAGCGTGGTGGGCAGAGAACCATTGAGAGCAGAAATGTCTATCATGGCTTGCAGGATACGAATCACCTGATCCAAGACCGTCTTAAGATCGGTGTAGTAGTCCACAATGGGCAGGGATAGTCGGCTACAGTGTGCTTGCAGCAACAGGTTGGCTTTGGTGTGCGGAGAGTCCATGGCACGTCGTGATAGCTTAATTGGACAACGCTGTGACAGTTCTTGGTTGAGTAACTCCTCGTTGTGCCGCACTGGAAGTGGTTCATACTCGGGTGCTTGCGTTACTAGATCAAGAATGTCGGTCAGAGATAGGTAAGGCAGTTGCAACTGTCCTGCCGCATTCTCAAATGGCCCAAGACTATCTTGAAACAAACGAACCGTTCGGTACGACAGATAGTAATAGGAGGAAATTTTGCCTAAAGGTGTTGCCGTAAGTTGACTTCCGCTAGACAAGGTGTCAATCAACTCGCATTCTTCAACATTATTCAACTCTATCATTCGTATGCAGTAGTTGTCGATAAGAGTCTGAACACATGTGTCGATGAATGAAGATAAAAACTTGATCACTTGAGTATTGATAGTCAACTCTGAATGCAAGATATCGGGATTACTTGAGAATTCTGACAAGTCAACACCATAATAAGATGGATTCTTAATGATACGATAGTAAAGATAGGTAGAAGAGAGATATTCCATGGCTTCGTGCTTGGATTGCACCGTGCCAGATGTGATCTCTGCATTGAGATGATCGGGAAACACATCGAGCAAGTGAGATTCCACCGGAAAAGGTTCGTAAAGAAACTTCTTGTAGTACTCTTTTTTGATGTCATGCACAAACAAGATGGCAACGGCTGAGTTGTCAAACTGAGGTCGACCGGCTCGACCAATCATTTGTAGAACATCGGTAATTGGAAAATCAACGTATCGACCCTTTTTGCCATCGAAAAATTCCGTTCCCTTGATAATAACCTGTTGGGAATAGATCAGAACACTTAATAATAAACTCTTCACACTAATTAATACATACCGCATGGGCAGGCAAGTTGACACCCCAAGCTAGTGTGGCAGTAGTGATCAGAATTTGAATTTTCTGTTCAGCAAACAACTCTTCCACCACTTTGCGGTCTGCCTCGCGCAAACCCGCGTGGTGCATGCCAATACCAAAAGAAAGCGTATGCTTTAAATGTTGATCTTTAACTCCTTCCAGAAGTATGTTTAGTTCTTCATGTTCCATTCTCAAGTATTGGTGACCTAGAGAATGGTCATCACTAGCAATTAGAGTGATCAAATCTAGAGCGGTAAGACGAGTCTGACGGCGAGAGGAAACAAAGATGATGACTGGTTTGTGAGGAGAATGCTTTTTGATGGCACGAAAAGCAGGCTTATTCATGGATGCCATCCGAGGGCAGTAATGCTTGCCAGAGAATCCTGACACGTGCACTTCGATGGGTACTGGCCGAACTGAAGCACTGAAGTTGTACAAACCTACTCTAGTGATACCCAGCCAAAGAGCTAGATCCTGAGCGTTGGCTACGGCAGTAGATAAACCAACAATGCGAATCTTGTCACCAGTTCGACGGCAGATAAAATTAGTTCGAGAGACTATCATCTCTAAGACCGGACCACGGTCTTCTCCGAGCAAGTGGATCTCATCGATAATCACTAGAGCTACTTCGCGTACATACTTCCTTGAGGGCCATCCTCGACTCACTCCGTCCCACTTCTCAGGTGTAGTCACTATCACATCAGCCGAGTTAATGGTGCCAATGTCGGGTGTTACGTCACCGGTCAATTCGACCACACGTTTTTTAAGATGCCTTTCAATCTTGATCTTCCAATCGTCTACCCGCTCACGAACCAGAGCTTTTAATGGAGCAATATAAACCACTTTGGCATTTGGCTTAGTGTTGAACACTCGAAACAAAGCAATCTCCGCTGCGACGGTTTTGCCAGAGCCGGTGGGTGCACCAAGAAGCACATTTTGGTCAGTGTAGTACAAAGTATGAAAAATCTGGGTTTGAATTGGGTTGAAGTGAGTAAAACGGTAAATCGATTGGTAGTGTTCGTTCTGCAATGCTTCCACTGGTAAGGGCATTAGGTCAAGTAGTTTGGTGTGGGGTAAATGCTTGTCAGGTAGTACAACATTGTTGCAAGAAACCGGTGTCTCATTGTTTGTGCCAAACCAATATTCAAAGCTACAATGAATTAGATATTGCTGCTGAAGATACTGTGCGTCAAGCAAAGGAATAGTAAAGATGTAGTGCTGCACTTCTTCCTTGATAACTTGCTTCTTGGTGAATCGACCAAGTTCCGCGTGGTAAATGTGGTTGTGCTTCATGTCAGTCAGCCACAGCCAATAAACTTGTGCAGTCTTGCCATGTGTCTTGTCATCCCATACAAAGTCAGGCTTTACGTCCACGTAAACCGTGAGAATGGTTCGAGTGATTGGCTTGATTGATGCTTCGATCTCCACGTAGGGTATTGTCCGAGCCTTTTGCTTCACGATGGCTCCATACTTCTTGTGATGAATCTTTTCTCCAATCTCTTCGGGACGCATTTCCCGCAAGTCATATAGACTTAGTTGATTAACTCGATTTAAGTGGCTAAGTTTATTCACCACTTCCATTGGCAAATCTGATTCAAATTGCTTCATAGGCGTATCAAAAAACCACATCTGTTTCTCAAACATCAGAGACACGTTCAAGAATCGTTCTGCAAGAAGAGGCCAACCTCGTTTCAAAACATAGTCAAACAAACCGCGTGTCAATCTTGACGTATTCTGTAAAACAACGCAAAAATAAGTTAACTAAATCGGGAGAAAACAACACTGAAGTTTACCTGAAGAATGTACATCAAATCAGAGGTCAAGGAGTGACATTCAGAGTTAGCTCTACTGATTGCGGCCTGCATCAAAATGTTCACTTTGGTGTGAGTGTTGGCAAAATCGCTCTTTGTTTTAAATTGGCAATATGACTCAAGATTCCTTAATTCGACCATTTCTTCTTCTCGGCACTGCAGACATTAAACAGTTAACATTAGAAAATAAGATTTAAGCAAATATAAACAAACATACCCGAAGTTGCTCAAATTCGTGAGCCTTGGATAGCATGTCTAAGATGTGTCCTTCGTCCATTGATTCGCGAAGATTCTCGTTGAAATGGACAATAGTCTCGTGCTGAATGTAGAAGTGAGAAGCAATGCGGCCGAGATGAGTAGAGTCAAGAAGACCCTCGGTGGTTGGGTTGTAGCGCACCATCTGGGCTCGATCCAGAAGTTCGGCTGACTTGCGCACTAAACTATTCAAGTGATCTATAATGATACCTTGATCAAGACTAGCTATTTGCTTCAATCCGTACTCGATCGGATTTTTGTGCATACGAATGTAGGCATAGGTGTAGCGAAGCCATTCGACTGCTTCCGCCACATTGCTCACAGTGCCTAGTACAATCTCTGCGTTAAGATTGTCAGTCAGCCGTTTCAAGAAACGACTCTCGATTGGCAGCTGATTAGTCAACATGCTCAAATAATGTGGCAACTTTGCATGCGTAGTAATAATAGTAGCTTCACCGTCGGTGTCGAACTGAGGACGTCCAGCACGACCAAAAATCTGCATCACATCAAGCATGTCTAGATCAACAAAGTGGCCTTGCGAAGGATCATAGTACTCAGTTCCACGAATTATCACAGAGTGAGCCGGTAAGTTGACACCCCAAGCCAAAGTAGAAGTGCACACCAACACCTTAATCACGCCAGCTTTAAAAAGTTTCTCGACAATGTTGCGCTCTGGTCTGGGCATGCCAGCATGATGCACTCCAATGCCGTTCAGAAGAAACTTGTTCAAATTACGATACTTAGCTCTGGTAATTAATTTGTCTGATCCCGGAAGTCGAGCCGTGTCGGCAATGAAGATAGCTTGCAGACTCTCCTCACCCGGTGGAGTGCACTGGGCCCGCTCGAGCAGATAGTTGGCTAGTTGCATAGTAGAATTGCGAGAGTGTACAAACACCATCACTTGATGCTCACGAACCAATATGTCCTTGGCTTTTGTAAAGGTGATATCGTCCATGTCGTTGTTCATTTGCATTTTGTTGGTAGCTTTGATGCCGATAAAAGCTTTGAGTAGAGGAACCGGGCGGAAGCGTTCATCAAACATAAACAAGCCTTTGTGAAGGTCGACATGTAGAAATTCGGCCACGTCGATGTAGTTGGGCAAAGTGGCAGAGAGACCGACGAGCCGAATGCACTTCTGAGCTTGTTCCACGTAACGAATGGTGCGTGCCACAATCGTCTCGAGCACATGTCCTCGGTCTGACTGCAACAGGTGAACCTCGTCAATGATGATGAGACGAACAAGGTCGAGGAGTTGTACATCGCCCACTGATTTGCGGGTGACAATGTCCCATTTCTCTGGCGTGACTACTAGCATATGAGTCTCCATAATCTCCTTGTTGGTGAGTTGCATATCACCGGTCAACTCGCGCACCTTCACCCCAAACGGTTCCAGTCGCCGTCCAAAAGTGGAGGTCATCTCAGCACAGAGAGCTTTCATTGGAGCTATGTAAATTATCTTAAACTGTTCGTGTTTGATCGTTTTTGGCGTACAGTCTACTGAGTAACTGCGTAAAATGTTTAAAATAGACAGCATAGCAATGTTGGTCTTTCCGGCACCAGTCGGGGCGCAAATTAACATGTTTTGATTATCGGACAAGTAGGCAGTCTGGAAAACAGTGGATTGAATCAAGTTGAGCTTGGAAAAACCTTTAAATCCTAGTTTAACAAAATCATCAGTGTCTGCAATTTGGATCTGGTGAAAAGTCTTCAGAAAAGCTTTGGTCTCTTCAGTGCTCGATATGAGTGGAATGATCACTTCGTCATGAGTGCGAAATTCTTTCTTCTCAAAGCCAGCAGGTAGCAACAGCTTGGTTTCCGCAATGTACGATGCAGTGGTCTTGATGGTTTGAAAAAGATCAAACACAAAAGGATACTTCTCCACCGGCTTGTACTGTCGTAACTGTTCTTGAAAAATTGGTTCAAAAACAGAGCGCACAGTAGCTTTTAAATTTTTCTCTCTCATCTTTTCCAAATCTTGAAGGGATAAAATTTGACCTTCATTTTCGTTACTGTTCTTCTGAACTTTGTTGAGCTCTTTGTTAACTTTTTTCTCAATTTTGCGCATCTCCTTTTTCAACTCCTTCTCCTTGGTGGTGTGCACTACGAAGGAAGGTCCAATAGCGTTGGATCCAGTGCCTTTGGCATCGCACACTGCCTTCCACAGACGCTCTGCCTTCTCCACGCTACCACCACGGTAATTGTTCTGATTGCTCCGACCTCCAGTCAACACTTTCAAGTTGCCGTTTTTGCCGGTCGCGTTCAAGTTCGACTTGACTATGCTCGGCTTGTAATGGGTGATAATCTTAGTAATTAGGTGAGACGAGTCATCACCAAGGAGGTTGACCAGTTCGTTCGAAAGAGCTTCATCACTCTTAGACTCGATGATCCAGTTGAGAATTGTGTTGTATAGCTCTTCGTGCTCGATATAGTAAAGCTCATTATGAGATGAGTTGTATGTCATAATAAAATTAACTAACTCAGCAGACAATGCCGTCATGGCATCTTCGGCACTAATCACTCCGTTCACTAGTGATGCCGTCAACTCATTCTTATCTGGCTTGCTTGGTATCAGATCACCCTGTGAGAGCAGTGGCTTTTCACATTCTTTGTTCTTGCTCAAATTGTTCTGGTTCAAATTCATATTCGACTCAGTTGGACTTTTAGTGGAAGACAGCGAAATTCCTCGATACAGATAATTCTGAAGAATAAAGTCTGCATTGAGATAGTCCGAGTCAAGTTTGGTCAAGTCGTCACCAGACTCATCGATAAAACGAATGTCATCGTCGGTAATAGGAATGCTCGTGGAACACCCATCGTTCTTGGTAAAAGGGTCGACGAAATCGTTAAGGATTTCTTTATGCAAAGACTCTTTGGTGAACACACTGAACCAATCATAACCCGATTCATGCATCTCAATGTCCGTTGTCGCTTTGGCAATAGTGGACGAGTAGTAAAAAATGCTGCGAAGAAAATTGGGATCCATCAACTCAAACAAAGATTTTGAGATGAAAAACAATCGATTGAAAAGTTCGACATTGGGACATTCAAGAGAAAAGATGTATTCAAGATTCATATACTTGGCACTAAAATTACCCATATTCAAAGTGATGGGAATGTTCTGACCATTGTGGCTTTGCAGACAAACATCATAAAAAATCCAAAGGCAGTAGACGGCAGCATTTTCGATGATGTGTTGATTTGTGTTACGATCACCGATCGCGATCAACTGTTCTACCAGCTCCATCAATTCCTTCAATAGAAAATCTAGATTCTTGATCGTGAACGAATCGCTTACGTTGCGATTCAGTTTGACCGATACCATCGTGTCATCTCCATAACTGGACTCAATGTGGCGTTCAAGACTAGTTGGATGCATCAACTCAGGCTCGTTGTCATCGTAGTGAAACCGCCGACTGCGGAGATGTTCCACAATCTGCTCGAAGCGTGGCAACATCGACTCACTGATTGCACTGTTCAGTTTCATCTCGATTTGCCGGCATCGCGTGAAGCACCCATTGTAAATTTGATTGCACTCTGTCAGATTGCCAAAAAGTCGAGCTTGCACTGCGCTCGGGCTCTCGTTCTTCTTTTTCAGACGTTGTCGAATTTGATTTGAAAAACTATCCTTGCGCATATCCATTGTTGGATTCTCCGGTTACTGTTTAAAAAAATTCATTAATCACAATATATTATTTAAAATATCATTTCACATTTTAAAAATCGTATTAAAATTCAATTTTACCTAAAGAAAAGAATGTCACTAGATAAAAGCTGAAACAAATGCAAACGGAAACGAAAATAAATCACACAAGCAATCACGGATCTGTTTACAAGTGGAAAGTGGGGTCAATGTGAAGAATCACAGGACCGGTGGAAGGCAAACAGACAACTCTGACCACAACTCACACACTGGGGATGCTGCCAGCAAGCACTTGGCACTATTTTCACCGCAACTACTCCACTAACTAACCACGATGCATCGAGTTATTACGATCCTTATCACCCACAATGCACACTTTTACTATGATGTCATCCAGTTACTCCTATAACGTTTGATTGACGACACTCTAAAGTGCCAATCAACGCTTCATTCCCAAAGTGACTCATTAGTAATTACCGTGATAAATAATAAAACAATTAGGGAGAATCAGACTACGAGTACAATGATGTTGCACTACAATCATACTGGAGATCAATCCATTTTACATTGAAATAAAAAAACTATGCATCAATGATAAGAAATAGTGCTTCAAATCAAAAAGTATACGTTTTTATTAAATTGTTTGTTTCATAGTTATTGTTGTTTGTTTGAAATCAAACTTGTAAAAATTAAAGTAGTTCGCCATCTGGCGGGATCTAATGGAGATGCGAACCAAAACAGTGCACGCAGTGGTCAGGTGTGACTCATGTGAGGTTGATCTGTGGCGGGCGCATGGCAAGGTGTTTACATCGCATCTCCACTGTGTCACACCACTCTACAGTCTGTTCTGTCTCGTTGCGTACTTGCCAGTCTAATCGCATTTCTTCCTTCACTATCCTCTATGGCACCACTCTCCTACACTCAACTCTAGCGGATTATTCCATGGCTTCCTTTTTATACTTTTGTTTATTGTTTTAAATATGTTCCTTGCCTTTTATATCTTCTACTATATATTTATTTACTTTTCGAAATGTGAACTAAAGTTACACTTTTTCTATATTTAGAGACTATTCATCATGTAAAAATTTTGTTTTTTTTTGGTTACTTCAATTACTTTACATATCATTAACTAAAGATTTGGCTCAGTTATTTGTGGTTTGATTGATTATTTATGCATTGTAAACCAAAGGAGAGCCACAATAATGTCGTTGCATTCGAGCAAGCTCTCGCTTCTGTCGACAGAATCGTGTCAATCGACTACGACTCACAACAGTCAGTCAACCCAGCAACAACTGGACAAACTACGCATCATCAAGCCGTTCGACGAGAAGCAGTTGCTCAATTTTTACATCAATCCACTCTACGAAGCCAATGATAAATTAATCTCAACTTTTGTCGAGGTATGTTTCTTTTCTTTAAAATGTTTGATCTAATCTATAATATATCATTTAAAAAATAGCGTTATGTACGCAAAGAACGCAACGAATATTATGAGTTGATCGTTAAGCTTGAAAAGTCAAT
This sequence comes from Papilio phestus, assembly GCA_018231625.1. NCBI lineage: Eukaryota > Metazoa > Arthropoda > Insecta > Lepidoptera > Papilionidae > Papilio > Papilio phestus. The sequence continues at coordinate 19,669 of DVQH01000252.1, forward strand.
TGAAAAATTCAGTGAGACCAAAGGAAATGTGAGTCAGTTTATCACGAGCATAGAGGAGTTGGAGCAGGGTTGTTGGAGCTCGACCAAGCGTTCCTTGCACCAAACTGATCGCTGTTCCGATGGACTGGCAGTGGAGGCAACCCATCACTACTCAGAGTGCAAGTTTAATGCGGACAACATCAAGAGTCTCGACAAGTACTATTACATGTTACGCGAGCGTATCGTCAATGATCATGTTGTGCACAGCTACTACCAAAAGTTCTATCAACTCAAATTTGAGCTTACCATCTTTGAGATGTGTGAGATATTCAAGCGATTGGCTTCAAAGCAAACTACTGCTTCTAGCAGCACAAGCAACTACTCGATTTCCAACTACTCGACGTCCAACTTTAATTCCAGCCTCTATGACGATGATTTATTGCTGTCCGACAATCAAGACCCTGAAGCGAGGTTGCAGCGAGAACAAATTCTTGACTGGTTGGCTGCTTTGTTTGTCTACTACCGAAAAGTGAATAACTGCAATCACAATCTCAAGGAAAAATGTTATCAAGCAATTGTCTTTTTGGTAAGCACTACTATAGTTCAATTCTTGGTTTGTATTTATATTTGGTTGATGATTAGTGTAAAGAACTTCTTCGTGTGGCTACTTTTGAAGATAGACTTTTTTTGTTGAACCAAGTATTGCGATGTCCTGGTGGCTCTTCGCCGGCACTGGCCGATCTGATTGAGCCACTCAATCCGTTGCCATACCGAAGTACAAACTACGAATTGGGCAAGCAATATGTCGACTTTGGTGTCACCGCTATCTCCACCATTCTTTCACCCATTATGTTAGTTTTAAATTTCTTGTTTCCATTTATGCTCAACTTGTTTATGATTACAGCGACCGTGATAAATTTATTGAAAGTAATAACAAGCCTCCCTCTTTGACTAAGGAACCATGGCTTATGGTTGACGTTGATTTTGAGGTTAGTTGTCAGTAAATTGTTTATTTGGTTTATTTGCAATTATTTAATATTTTAAAGGATGAACTCGTACTACCTTCGGTGGCAGATATAACTGAGTGTGATATTATCAACTACTTATCACGGATACCATTTGCAGAGATGCTCGAGTTTATGTCGCTAATAAACCGTGAAGAAGGATTTGACGAGTCTACAATTCTTTCCTCAACTGAGACCTCCATGATCAAGTTATTTGCGTTTAATACTCGACTCATCTTGATTCTTCGTAAAGGTTTGCAGAATTTTAACTGTCTTCGCTATAAGCAACTCACCTTATACATGGCTTCGATGATTAAGTAAATTTGAGAGGATGTTGATTTGAACAAAAATTTGTTGATAATGAATTTACTTTAGGCAAATCATTAAGAAAATCTCGGATAATTGGCGATGGTGCAAGGAGAAGTTTACCACCAAGGATCAGGCTCTGTTGGTTCGGTTACAGGTGGAGTTTGACCACTTTATGCTTCGTTCGATCACAGCCATTCTGTCGACCAATCGGCGCGGCATCTGGCCACTACTGGCCAAGATTGACTTTGTAGGCATCTCCGAACCGATGATGTGGCACATCCTCTGGGTGGTTTACAACAACGGGCGTGATGACAACAGCGAGGTTGTTAGTGGACTTTGTCCATACATGAGTGCCAACTACTGGAAGGATAAGTTCTCTCACCATGCTCAATGGAAGTACATCTTCATTGAGAAACTCTCGGTCCTGTCGCCGGATGAAGCTAGTGGGGTTGTGGATTTCTTCTACAACATGGCCGTTTCACGAGTCCACAAAGTGGAGATTGATTTTCTCTTGGAGATTATTGAGCGAATCGTCGAAATTTGCTTACTTAATAAGTTTCACAAGTTAGAGAGTGGCAAGTTGGAACATAATGAAAGCACTAGAGTCACTCAGCACATGATACTAGAAAATCAACAGTTTTACATGGCTAAAGGCATCGCGTGTTTGGTGAAAATGCTCAACCAGTTTAAACAAATGATTCCAGAATTGCTAAACTTTATCTCTCGAACTGATGCATCTAATTGTTCAGTTCAAGTAAGTTTTAGGGCGTAATTTAAATTTCAACAAATTAATTTATTGATGATTCTTTATTTTGCAGTCTACTCTTCAACTTTTTACCTCGCTTTTGCTAGACGATTGGAAGCCAAATCATGCATTTTTCTCAATTCTTTATCAGTGGCTTTTGGAAAAGCCATGCAACCATTTGTACAACAAGTTGGCTCGAATTTTGTTTTCCAAGTTGGATTGGAATCGTGTTTTGCTGCAAAGTGATCAATGTTTTTTGTTTGAAATCTCTCTTCAGCGAAACCATGCACTTAAACTCTATCTAGCAGCGACTAATCAAATGAAGCAAGTGGAAAGCATACAAGCCGCGAACACATCCAAGGTGAAAGTACCGAGTCTAAAGCGCACTGAAGTAGGTCTCGAGAGGCTTCTCGAATTGGCTCAAGCAGATCAGCTTACCCAGTTTATCGAGTGGTGTTGGAACTCACTTTTGATTCTTCGCATCCACCCTCTAGATTTCATTCCAGACGAGTCCTCCTGGGATGATATTATTTTTAGCTCTATTACTCGTCTGAAACACCGAATTTTTCAAAATTTGCCCAAGATTAACTACGAGACAGAGTTAGTCACTCTGGTGAATGGGATGAAAGATGACAATCCATTGGCGGCTTACATCACAGCCATGATGACTGACCTTCTTTTCCAGAGGTAAGGAGATTAAAGCATTATACAGGCGATTGTTATTTAATTATGAAAATCTTTTATACCAGTTTTAGTATTGATCTATCTAAATTAAGCGAAGTGTGTGAATGTTTGGCCAAAACCGACAATTATCTCGCAATGTTGCACTTGCTATATCACTTCACTCCACTACTTGTGGGTAGTGCTGATCGCATGGATGAAAATGTTAAATTCACTTCGATGATAGTAACCTTACTTCAAAATGGTTATCACGAAGAGCTTGGCAGTATAATATTGTTTCAGATGAAACACTTTCAGCAAGCAAACAACTCGATTCGAATCTGCATTGCTTGGACCGAAATCCTTTTTGAGTCACTCAATCAGTGTCTTAACTACAAGTCCAACTCATGGCTTTCATCATTTCTACCTCAGTTTCTTTCATCAACTTCTTCAATCTCAAACTTGGTTGATTCTATATGCGAGAAACTCACTAAAATATTTGATAGAATCTCCCTTCATTTGTTGATAAATGATAATGGTATATTGAAGTTGTTTGTAGATCACGTAGCACAGAAGTCATACAACCGTATAACGAACTGGAAACTGAACAATTTGGATCAAGCTGCATCTTGGTTTAGTCTTTCCTCGTGGTACTCTGGTGAGGCTATTTACTACATTCCAGACAAGACTCAGCTCAAATCGCCATGGATAACTCCGCTTCATCTTCTGATGCGTCAAGCGGTGAATCGATTAAGTCTCACGTACTCTCCCTTCTACCTCGCTTTCGTTCTTGCTGAGATTGATCTCAAGCGAACCTCAGACGTGTGGAGTTGTCTGGTGAATCGCATGATCAAGGCTAAGATGAATTTCGATGGCAATTTTATTGAAAGCCAACTAAAGAGTTGTTGTCAACAGTATGACATGGCTCCAGTTCCAATTGGATTGCTGCCCATTAACTCGATTGCTACATGGTTAGTCAAGTTTTTGCCGGTTTCATTGAACAAGTCAACAAGTGAGCCTCACCCACTGACTCCACTCATCTGGAAGCAGTTCTTCTCAGTTTACTTTGTCTATACCGAGTCAGTCTCCGCGGTTGGCGTTAAGTTTGTTAATCCGAATTATTCCAAACAGTTAATCGATCGATTGAATGTTCTCTTTGACTATCATAACAATCGATGGATTAAAATGAACAACGAACACGCTCCAGACAACGCTTCTCTAACTACTCTAGTCTCGGTCGGAAAGCAGCTTGAAACAATGTCGAGTGATACAGTTTCATCGCTTCTCTATGAAGACCGACTAGTCAAGCTTTATCGATCTTACCGAATCTGGCTTAAAGATCCTCGCATGCAAGGTTTTGATTTTAGCATCAATGAAGATCAGTTTTTGAAGCCTGAGTTTCAAGTAAAACTACTCAATCAGATATTTTCTACGACTAAGTCTATGGAAATTGGCATACCAAGTAGTCCTCCCGATGAGCGTATTAACTTGTTCTTTTTGTTAAATTACGTTAACAAGTTCAACTTACAACAAAACAGCTTAGATTATGAGACCTACTGGTGGCGATTGATTAAGCAAGCCAAAGCGAGTGATAGCTTTTCAAGTGAAAGCCAAAGCGATCTGGTGCCGAGTTGCGAGTTTTCTGACAACGAGTTTGCCATTCAGACGCCAATCAAGTTATCACAATGCCAATACACCAACAGCGAACAATTCAAGCAAATAATAGACTACTTCACTTCTTTGTCTTCTTCTCTCAGTGTCAATTTATTGTTGATTGACAATGATTTTGGTTATAATCTGCTTGATTCCCCTCAACAGGATTCACTCAGTATGCCAGATATTTCCGTAGTGATTGTGATGATGCATCAAATCATTGACACAGTTGTTGAAGAAGCTAGATTTGTTGAAAATCAATTGAAAAAGTTTACAGAGTTGAATCAAGAGTTTGTGGACAAAATTGTACCAAGTTTATACACCGACGTGAAGAGAGAAGTGGAGAAAAAGGTTTCTTGTGAACAAGATGCTTATGATGCATCCGGTTGCACTGGACCTGGTGTCATCAAATTTTCTTTCACTGAGTCTGTGCTTAACGAGTCAATGAAAAAGAAGTATGATCGCAATCGATCCGATTTTCAATCCACCCTTCAGGCTTTGACTGAAGACATTCCTGTGCAAAAAGTGGTGGGCTGTGTGTACTTCATGCAAAAGGTGGCTCATTACTTGTTGCGCTTCTTTGATGGCGATCCCAAGTGCGAAATGAACCAAATGCGCATCAAGCAGCTCTGTCAAACTATGTCTGGTTGGATCAGTTCGATTAATTCTGTACAAAAGTATTATATCACCTCGCAAGTGCTTGATCAACTCTTGGAGATACTGAATTCGCTGTCTCGGCCTTTCATCAACGAGGTCAACTATTTTCTTCTACAGACCGCGTTGGAGCGTAACACCACACAAAGCATGATTCAACAGCTAGCACCATGTCTTATGCCATCGCACACTTCGCCAGAGACTTTCCTCGACATGTACAAGTTGATTGGCTCTCAACTAAGTTCTACTTCACAGCAAACTATCTTTGTTCTGTTGAGCAAGTTCGACGTGTCTAACTGGCTGCAGTTGTCTAGTGTTACTGACGAGCAGAGGGTTGAATTGCTCGAGTGTCTTTACCAGTGTTTTACCTTCTTTGGAGTGACACCTGGCGATGAGTATCTCATGGTCACCTATGATCTCTACCGGAAGCATTTTCAGGACATGATTCTTTACCGTTTTCCAGTGTTCATGCCACATATATTGAACTTTATGTTGCAAGGCATGGACGCTTCAGTACTGGCACCTGCTCTCTGGAACAGTGTTTTGCACACTTTTGGCTTCTACACCAAGAGTCTATCTTTTGGCGCAAAATGCTCTCCCAACAAGACCGATTACAAACGATCTAATGATAGGTCGATTTTGAATTCTTCAATTATCGACTTTGATTATAGTACGTTTGACTTTGATTTACGAACATACACTATGAAACAAAAATTATTCTCATCACATGAGGTATGTGATTATTGTATTAGTATTTGACTTTGATTTTCTTTGACTTTCTATTTAAATTAATTATGAAAATGTTTCAATAGCTTTATGACTTAATGCAGTTAATTATCAACTTTAATGTGAATCTTTGTCAAGAGAAATCTATAGAATTTTTGGACTATTTCAAACTATACAACACCAAGTATCTACAGTTTATTTCATTCTTTTCGTACTGTTGGTGCAGTTCGAATGCCAACGCTTTACCAGGTTAGAACTAGGTGTTTAATTAAATGTAAATTTTATTTATGTATTTGTTTAGATGATTTGACTATCATATGGAATTCATTTTTTGACTTATGGAAAGTTTGGCTCTTTCCGCGCACAAGTACCAAAATTATTGCTACTGAGCATCTTGGCTTCAGTTGGCAGCTATTTACAAATTGTTTCCGATTTCTTCTAGATACCTATTCAGGTTTGTCTGAGGGATTGTTCTTACTAAAACAAGACCTAAATTGATTTTGTCTTTCTTTGAATAGACGTGCAAACTCACTTTTTATCATTCTTTTGGCAAGCATTTTTGAGCTTTGTGATCGAAACAGAAGCAGTGGAGAAGGAAGATGTACTCATGTTCGAAGAGAAACTACTCCAACTTCCTAACTGGAATCGATTTTATCCTACTCTGAGTGATATAAAATTAATGTATGATGTAAGTTTATATTTATGGTATTTATGAAAATGAACTTTTTACTGAAGTTGTCATCCTATTTTAGTCGGTTTTGATGACTAGATATTCTGTGGAAAAGCTAAACTCTTTTGTAATATCGAAGATTGACTGGCATAGAATTTTGTTCTACTCACAAATTACATTTGACCACGCGATCAACGTGATTGACAATCTATCCTATGTGTTGATTGCACTTTCAGAACAACCATCGATTGTAAGATCTATTTAAATTGATGATTGGTTCTGTTGACAAAGCATTAATGGTTTATTGATATAGGCAAATGTTGATTTGGAATCGATTCCATTCATCCTGCTCAACTCCGAGCAGATTAAGAAGATAAATCTGGCTTTGTTCGAAGTGATGAAGTCACGAATTCAAATCGACTCTTTCCGTGCCACTCTAGACACTAGTCAGTTGAAGAAGATGGGCGAACCTACCTCGAGCGATGTGATTCAAGCTCTAACCTTGTTTCGTATTCTCAAAGCATTGTCACTGGTGTCTAGCTACAAGTTTAATCAACAAGAAGAGGAGGAGAACTCGGAGATTACGATGAGACTGTTGAAGCACTGTCTCAACAGTCAGGAAAATGCTTCTAAAGTGATCAGTTACGCACACTGTGTGGGATCTTTTTTGGCTCACATTTGCAACAATAACGTGGACTATGTAGCTCAATACCCGGATCACATTCGACTTTTTTTGCAAAGTTCTATCGATGCAATGAAAACTTCATTAGAATGTAAATTTTACTTCTCTTTGTCCTTCTTTTTGTAATATATATTTTTAAATTAGCTTTCGACTCTTCAGACCGAGTGGCAATTTTTTCCGAATTACTGACATCAATTAATGAAATTTTTGAAGAACCTATTCGAGACAAACTCTGTGTTCACTTTGTCACAATCTTTTCATATTTTACTTCATCAAAGATGATTGCTGAACTGATTATCTCGGTGGGTAAGATGGTCTACTACATCAAGTCTGCGGTCTACCTCTTGGAGTGCTTGATTGAGATTTATTTTGATCTTTCTTGTAAGAGTGCACTTTTTTGTTGTTTGACTTGATTATTCATTCTCAAATTATTTAGCTGAGAACTTGGACTTTTTGGTACAAAATTTAGAAATAGTTCACATCAGCAAGCAGATGAATAACAACTCCCAAGCCACGCCTGAAGAGTTTATTGTTGAATCGATCAACAATCGTTCTTGTCTGTTGTTGCTGCTCTACCTGCACTGCCGGCTGCGTCGACGCACAGTACCCGACATTTGCACGCGTAAATATGTTTTTAGCGTCATTACACAGTGTGCTAATCAACTCAAATTATGGTAAATATATATACTACCATTGGTTTTATGTTTTTAGTGTATGTTAAATTTATGTAATTGTTTCGCAGTTCAAACCACAAGCCGTTGGATGAGCCAAAAGTTTGCTTTTTCTGGAGTCAGTTGTTCTCGATGCTCACCAATGAAACCACTGATTTCGAGTGTTCACTGACACCGCTCAACATCTCGATTCGCAACTCACACTTGGCTTACTCTTCCCACCAAACTCTTTCGCCTGTAGCTCCAACATCTATGCTCACTTCGCCTATTTCGTTTTCTTCATCGCCACTCTCATCGAGTCCCAGTCGTTCTCTGTTTGACATCAACAATGAAGAGTTGTACGGGGCAATTCAAACTCTGTTCTCAATGGCCAAGTCGATCAATGTTATCATTGCGGACGCTTTGAACCGAGGATTTTTGGGTTTCTTTCGTTCTGCTAAAGGTCCTTCCAATAAGTAAGTTTCATTGGAGTTTTGTGAACTTATTAAACGGTTATCCTTATTTCAATGATACTAGTTGCATTCTTTTGCTGCAATGCTTGGTTTTACATGGCATTTGTTCTATTCTGGAAATTTACTTCCCAGAAACACTGCAAGATGCTGAAGAGGTTTCACAAGTTGACCGCAAAACGTTGCTTTACTCGGACTCGATTCGGATTCGACTCAAAGAAGAGTTGCTCGAAGTACATCGCACTTCGGTTTCCCGTTTGCGTTCGTGGAGAAAGAACAAGGCTTTCAGCGAAGTCTGGCCTCAAGTCGATGAAATGATGCAATTGTTGATTATTCCCAAGGTTTTTCTACACAATGGCACCGGTCAAACTTTCCTCTATGAGGATCATCTCGACACGCCGCGAAGTTCGTCCTCGGAGAGCTCACCTACCCCCGATCAAGATACTTACAATTTAGCTTTTAAGGTAGAACAATTTCAACTCAAACGCTATCAAACCATTCAGAAGTGGTTGCATCATTTCTATCCTGACAAAAAGTATATGAAGAATTTTTCACATTAAGTTTGATCTTGCACTTTGTGATAGACTCTTTGTCATTCTTAATAACGTTAATATTTTTTGCTGTTATCATTAAGTAAGTTAATACGATTAAAATTTAAAATTTTATTATTTTTTGTATATAAACCGATGAGATGACACTAACATGTTGGTTATGTGAGTTAGAGGCATTATTTTAGTTACGCAACTGCTCGATTCGAAACATTTCACTCTCAATCACTCTCTCGTGCTGCAAGAGTTGCTCGATGACGAGTTGCGCTTTTTCGGGTGAGTTGTTGTAGTTGATTGACTTGAGCTGTTTCTCGAGATCCTCGAGTTTGTGCACCTCATCTTGGATGGTCTTGGCCTCGTTGGCAAGGTTGTGCATCACGAGGTATCCTACGTCGCTGTAGGCTCGGTTAAGCAGCACATCGAGCAGGTTGAGCAACTCCTTGTAGGTAGGATCGGTGCCATTTTTGTTACCCAAAGTGATGACTTCCTCGATTTGATTAGCGTGGCGAGTGACCTGTTCCTCCGCCTGGTGCAGGAAAGCCTGCGTTACTGGGTCTGTGCTGTTCATGTTTGGCTTTTCCTTTTTGAGCTGGTCCACCGTGGAGGTGAGAATAACAAGCTCATCTTCCAATGTCTTGCTGAAGTAGTTGTTCTCGCTACGAAACTTCTTGAGAGCTTCCTGTCCATGGGTCACGAGAAGCTCACCTCGTGAAATCAATTGATCTATGTAAGTTTCTTGAGCATTGCACAGACCTGCATACGTAAAATACAAGTGTTACTTTTTTCTTGTTAATTTACCTTTATAAAACTTACCTAGAAGGTAGAGCGATGCGAAAAGTGCCGCGAGCTTGTACATGATGTGTTTTTGCGAAAATATGAGTCTATTGCTCACTTTCGATAATGAATGGAAACTTTGATTTATATATGTTATATTTAATGAGAATGGTCCGGTAATATGCTATGCAATATTTAAGTAAGGATAAGGATATATTCTATCTCAGGGTTCATAAGATCCGCGTGTAAAACCACAAGCCCCTTTTAATCTCCGTCTGAGTGGCGTCATTAAGCGATAGCTAATCATTAATAATTAAAGTCGAGTGTTTGATTGTACTAATTTGTGTTTTTTGAGCCAAACAATTTTAAAGTACTCAGGTTTCTCATTCCTCAAGGTTGCAATCATCTATGGAAAACGAGTTTAAATAGAAGATTTAGTATCAACAATTTGTTGTGTTATCCCCGAGATTGTTTATCATGAATCCAAGGTGTGATTAATTTTTTTGTGATTTTTGTCTAAGCGAAGTTAAACTGAGTGAAGATTAGCCCACAGCTTTTGACAGTTTTGTTCCGGGTTTTCCTCAAAAACGAATGGCCCGATTTCAACCAAACTTTGAATTTATAGCACCAGATTTAGTACTACTCTAAGTGTGTAATAAGGAGTTTCACTCATGAGTCATAAGTGATTAGTCATGAGTTATAAAAACAATTTAAGTCAATATACAATATACAACGTAATTAAAAATAATTATCATACATCGAGCACCTCTGATACCGAGTTTTCAAGTGGAAAATTGTGCATACGATAACTTCAAATAATAATTCACACGGAACTAAAAATACAAAAGCAAGCAGGGAGTAAGAAAACAAAGAAAAACAACACAAATCACAGTACTTCGTAATTTTGATTGTTTTCTTATATTGATTTACTTGTATTCAGTTCCGTGATTGCGCTATTGTCCGATCGATAGAGTTCAATGAACAGCGTTTAGGTAATGCTGTTGAATGAGTGGGACGCGTTGCACACCAAACACCCCCCATGAAAGATTATTATCACCGGTGAGTAGTGACTGCATGCATGCTGATGAGTTGCCGATGTGCCTACTGGACCACGAGATGAACCGTTTCAATGCCAATGCGATGGACAGCAAGGCACACGGGTGCCAGCCAAGGTCGATGACCAGAACCACAACAAAGTGCGGTTACTAGGGCCTGCCGCGAGGTGAGGGATTGCTCCGCGCTAACACCTTGCTCAAACTCACATGCTGAGACGCGTCGTTCTAGTTACTCACTAGAGTTTTTTTGCTATACTAACTGGCTTAGTGCTTGACTTCTTGCCGAGCATTAACCCAATTAATGCGTCCAATAACCCTAAACACTTTGGAAATGTGCTGAGTGATCCAAAACTTGAAAACAATTCTAGCCTGAGCAAGGCAGAGTGTATAAGCCCAGCGCAATTTGGTCTAATGCAATCAGACTGTTGACAAGAGCTCTCACTTAACTAGCCACCTGAATGACGAATGGCTCGAGAATCAATACTAGGAAGAGAAGAATTCTCCCCCGCGAGACATTACCAAACATCGCTATAGTGCGAGATACATAGATCCACCCCCAAACCGGGCTCAGTTTTGGTCGGGTATTAGAGCCAATGGCCTGCTTGGAGTGAGCTCAGTCCGAGTGTGGACTTGGTCCCTGTTCATTGCATTGAAAGTCATGTCGCGCCGCATGTGCTGTTACGTGCTTGACAAACTAGTCAAGAGCTGCTATGCACTACTGTTGATCGTGCTCATGACACTGTGGATCGTGATTTGCGTTGAATCGACGCGTCAAATCAACGATGTCTACCACAAGCAGATGCAAGGTCGAGCCGGGTTGCAAGAGCGGCGCACTTGGCCCAACGTCAACTCGGCTGTTGCACCAGCTTTCACGCGAGCTACCCTGCCGCGCCTTTATCTCCTGGCCATTTTTAACACACTGATCGAAGAAGTGATTGCACTGGGCGCCATTTTAAGCATCATTCTGCGAGCTCGTCAACTCTTTGTGGTGACACTGGCACTGCTCACACTGATCTGGTTTATTGAGCAGTATCGCATCGCTGATTTTTACCACCACATTGACTCGATTGACTGGCAAAGCTCGCAAATCATTATCGCCACACACGCTATTCACTTTGTCATCATTGTTATTGGTCTCATACTTCTTTTCACCGAACGGCACGACATGCTTCTTGACGGTACCAAAAACGAACAAGAACTGAGTCCAGCTAGCGCGACAAGCCTCACCACCAATGGCACCATAGTTAGCGTGAATGGCACCAATGGAAATTCAAGGCTGATTGAGATTGACAAGTCAGACGACGAGACACCGTGCAAGATCAAGAAGCAGTGCAACTGGATGCGATCTACATTTATCAAGCGTAAAGGACATGAGAGCAATGGAAAAGCTACAAAGACCAACAACAGACAAGCAGGTTTCGACTCAGACCAAGTTGAACCTGTCAGCATCATCTCTGTAGCTTAACACCTCATCTACATTTTTACATTGGTTGACTACATTTTCGCACAATTTTATGCATAGATTTTGTATGTGAAATTTTTACATCTATTGAACTGTAAACATTTTTATATACACATTTAATAAATAAATAAAATAGTTTTATTAAGTCATAAAATTGTTATAAAAATGTGTAACATTATCAACGATATAGTTAGCACCGAGCTAGTATGATCAAGCCAAACAGGTTGGGACTAGTTGGGTCAACATTCGAGTTGATGGATGAGCTAGCTTAGACAGATCACAAGACCTGTCACGTAAGTCAAAAAGACACGGTGAAATATGAGCGCATGTCGAACACAGTAGGCCACTTTGCCTAATTGTCCCAAAGACATGCTAAAGACACTTTGTCCAACTTCCAATAGCAAATGTGATCGACTAAAAAAACTGATGGAGTTGTTGCTAAGAAGTCAAAATGGGCTTCTAGTGCAGATCTAGTGCAGCTATAATAGGTTTTCCAATAAACATATTGCTCTGCTAGCGTCAATTATCGGCGATTGATAATTTTGTGTAATGGCATTTTTGAATAATGCGTGTTTATTTTACTATCAAGTATAATTTTAGAAAACTTTATGCAAATTGTTTCAATTAATTCATTGGAAATTAGTTTGTAGTTAAATTTCAATTTTTTCTATACTAAATATTTTAAGAAATATATTCTCGTACTCGTTCTATCTTGAGAGAAAACAACTATTGCTTGTTTCACTAGTATCTAACACTTTTCAAGTTCTTTACTTTTTTGGCGTCACTCAGCGGAAAGCGAGAGCACTACTTGCTTTCCACAGTCTTCTTCTTCTTCTTCACTAAGCCTTAGGTTTGCAAGAGAGCCCCCAAAATGGTGGCAAACTCTATGCAAACTCCTGCTGCAGAAAAGTGTCTGCATTGTGAAGGGTCGGCTACCCAAGTTCGAAAACTGGGCAAGGTTAGCGACAGTTGATAGTAT
>DVQH01000253.1:0-32684 GCA_018231625.1 Papilio phestus
AATCTTCATTCATGGTTATACTATGTTATAAAACTAGGTTTAATTTTTAAAATAAAAAATAGAAAACATTTTATATTATATTTTAATTAAATTATACATTTGTCATAATAATAATATCTTGTTAAAAACTGTACTGTTATTTATCGAACACTGCTTTAATGGATTACAATAATACTTTTCGAATGTAAAATATAAATATTTACTGTTAAATTATTTTTAATATTTTAACAAATGACAAGCAAAACTGGGTTAAATCGTTTGCCTGGTCTGGTTTGTTTTCAAGTAAATCGTAGACGAAAAACAAAATGAAATGAGTAAAATGTTTCCACACTAATCTTACCCGACACCTAATCCCGAGTTGCAATGGTGCATTTTTGGCTCCTCAGCGATCGACAGCCAAGCAGCGAGTGAGATTTAGTGTGGCCAACTTGAATCTTTGCTCCCTCTGTTCTCAGCCCACTAAATATAGCTCATCAAGACTAAGAGCTGAGTTAATGTAGCTACAGATGCAAATCACAACCGCAAACACAGTTTTAGGCTTGATGTTTGTCTTTGACCATCGCTAAAACGGGCCTCATGTTTTTTCTAAATTTATTAGTTTTGTTCGTTTTGTGTTTCTCACCACCAATGGCTTTACATAATAGATAAAGCCGAAGGCAACATTTTATTTTTTTTATCAGCTTCATCTTAACAACGAATGTATTTTTAGTGAACTGGCTCTTTGAGCACTTGTTGCAACATGTAGGTTCCGGTGTGAGCATATGTCGCCATCACCCTCATCAACACTGGTGACTGACATTAGGTACACACTTGGAGAAGAGAATCGATTTAGGTGATGACATTTTAATTGTCTTCTTCGATCAACCACCACGCTGTGCTGTGTGCTTTGTACCTCATCACAGAGTAGATCGAGCATTATTGTGTTGCATAGGAAGATTTATTGTTTGCACAAACTGGTACCGCGAGCGAGACTCGCCATGGTGTGCGACCTTGACCATCCCCCATCGGGGTAGTGGTAACATCGCACTGCAACCTCACTAATCGCGATGCAAGATCTGATTGTAGTTTTGATTTGCCGTCTCGTCTCCTTTGGGTGCTTCAATTAGCAGTGACAGAGCTTGACAACTTTGCTTATAGAATTCAATTCATGATTGAATCTTTACACTTTACTTTATCACTTGAATCTAACTAGGCTTTGACTGTGATAACATGTTTGTAGCTTTTCATTAATTCGAAGCCTTGATTAAGGCGAAGATGAAAGTAAAAAAACACGCCTGATCACGATTTTGAATTCCATTATAGCAATGATCATCTCAATTGACCTACTCTTCTCTGTTTACACATCCGCCAATCAGTGTATTGATTAATGCTTTTAACTTTGCTCAATTTAAATAAATTATGTAAGAAATTCAATAATCTAACGTTAAGCAAACAAATTTCAATAACAATAATTTTTATTTAATTAAACCTTACATTGGCAATTTATTGATAATTTATTAATTATTAAATAGATTTGAAAAATGTTTTTGAGACTGAGATTTGAAATACTTGAATTTTCGAATAACTACAAGAGAAGACAGACAGGTGGCATTCTGGAAAAGTTTTAATTTATCCCCTTTCTCTTTCTCTCCTTCTTATGAAAACAAGAAAAAATAGCGAAGATGGAGATGCCATCACCAACGGAGTGTTTCTATGGAATCTGCGCCGCCGGACGCTGTGATTGCATGTGGAAGCAACCAACTAGTAAGTTGTTGTTAATACTTCAAAGTGTTATACACGTGGTACTATAGTAGTGGCAGCAGGTGAATCTGATTGGAATTGCACGCCACGCATTGCAAGTCCGCTTTCCATGTGTACTTCTATTCGAATACTAGTGGTATGGCCAGATAGTGAACAAGATGACGATGGAGATGACAATTACTGGGCAAATGAGAAACGCTCAGAGAGAGAGAGAGAGAGAGAGAGAGAGAGAGAATGTATGTGTTGACACAGCAGGCAGACAGTGTTCGCTCTGGCTTGACAGCTGGCGCGGCATGCATACGGCTCATGCTGTCAGTAGTGTAAACAAGCTGGCGCGGGAAGGTGGATTAGGAAGAGATGAAAGAGAGAGTGAAAAGGCTAATGCGTGGCAAGTGAAGCGTCAAGCACATATTATTCACATGGTTTTAGCCTCAATTTGCACGGTCTGGCTCATCACATCTACTTCGAGGTGCATTTGCACCGAGCATTCAAACGGTTGACCATAAAGTTCATCTTGAATTATACAAGCAAAATTTTTAAAGAAAATTTATTTATTTTTGTTTTGCAACCCAACTCTTTTCTTACATCCTTCATTAACTTGTCTGATTTTTTTCTCTTGTAATAATATATCCGTGACTGTGATTTATGAAGTCTTCCTTCATAAAGTTTTTTTACTCAGCTAATTAGTACTACCACATTTAAATTTAAATTCTGAATGTCATTTCTATAGAAGTATACTTTAGTTGGAAACTTACTACCACTCAAACTATGACATTTACTTTGATTTTTTATCAAATCATACTAATGAAGTGACTAACGAAGTGATCTGGCTTAGTAATGAGCAATTGACTCCATCCACAACTCTTTGGTGACCTACACTTCCTCTTCATCAAATGTACAACTCGTTATTTTCCCAAATCGACATGCTTGTTGCTTGTTCGTTACATGTTGTTTTACGCAGCAAGTTTTTTTACCAACACAAACTCTAACGTACTTATAAAATAAAATAAAAAAGAAAGTTCCCTTGCTTTTTATCGAGTCACCACCATCATCAAGCTCATCACACTACCACAGTGATATCACTGATATGACACGTCAACCAGGTAAGACTTTTTCATGTGACTGGTTTCTCACTTTAACTCTACGCTTTTGAATTGACTCAACTCAACCTGGTGGTAGAGTTCTATCTCTACTCAACTAATTGCTACCGGCTAATTACTGTGATTGCCTTGCTATCTCTCTCAGTGTATTGAGCTGAGAAGAGATGATGATGAGTATGGGACTGAACGCGTCACTCTCTCACTCGATGTCACATGGGGCATCTATCTTCCTAAGTTTACAATGGGAAGCCACCATTTTGCCATATCATCATCATAAACAATACCATCAATCTTAAGACCTTAAGCCTACTCGGCACCCAACAAGTCCGGATATATAAATAACACTAAGAAAGAATTAGGCAATTATCAGATTTTCCAAGTTTTATCTCAACATCCATACAAATAAACAACTTATATGCTTCACTAACTCATGGCACAATTTGTTAATCTGAGAGCATTAGCCTGAACATTATATGACTTTAAAGTTTTTATGATTATATATATTTGAAATTGTCTAGGAAATTAAATAATATAAAATGTATCTGAATATCTTATCAAAATACTGAACTTGGATTGAACAATTGAATGTTTGAATAGTTTTTATGTGATACATATTGGCGGGTATTCATCTGTCCTCCTAAGGTCAACTTTTGTTAAAACCTGTGATTCCCCAATCCGGCCTTGGTAGCTTGGGTTTTAGTTAGATCATTGGAGAGAATGCATTTCTTGCTAATCAATAAAAATAACAATTAAAGCAAACACTGAGACAACTTATCTTAGAGAGTGAGAGAGAGAGAGAGAGAGAGAGAGAGAGTCAAATAATTTTATTGAAGAATTTCAGTCGCAGTACCAATTCTGGTTGAGATTTGGGGAGAATGTAAAATTATAAAGATAAACTGACCGCATGGGGGTGTGGATGAACAAATGACGCTGTGTTATATGATTTTCTAAGTTTAACCCTTTCGCTTCCGAAAGCGCTATGGGGACGTCTGTGTCCCGTTCGCCCAATCAGCGATATAAGGCTTAATCAGCATTGACCGATTATAGCGAAAAACTTGACTTGATTAAATGTAAGCTACAGTTAATTCTCGCTAAGAATATGAGTAGATTTTCTAATTTGGATACTTATATCAATAAAATTTGAAAAAATATTGAAAAGTTCTAATGCCGGGACAGTCAGACTAGTGTAAGTGAAAGTTTGAAAAATCCTTAAGCCAATACCCCTTAGAATTACATGGTAAAGAAAATGAGACAACTCTTTTATATTTTTTAATATTGATTTTTTGGTTTTTTAACTAACAATTTATTACGTTCCAAATGTGGTTTTAATCATTTCTATGATAAACTTATCTGGCTTTTCTGACTTTGAAATTTTACAATCTTTCTACATTAATTTTTCTGTCTAGAGCTAGAGTATATGTTTCATTTTGGAAAATTTTTGGATTCAAATTAAAATTAAATTAAAATTTTGAATTTTTTGGAATTTCTATGTCGAGAAATTGCATTTTTACGAATTCTTTGAATTTGAAAATATTAGGAATAAAACTCTAGAAGCGTAAATTGGCTGAAGTTTCTAGTCACCATTGTTAACACTTGGAGGGAAAGCATGCAAATATAGTAGTTAATAAACTTTGAATCTTTTTGTGATTAGATTAATCGTATTTTTCTTATCTTTTACTGATAATCCTTGAGATCGAAAGGGTTAAATACCTGCGCTAGCATACATTGTACCAGAGAAGTGACAATTGTTATTACTAATCTATTACTCATCGGTTAACTGATAGTATGGCATAATAGGTTGAACTAGGTCAGTACATTGGGTGATCAACCGGATAGTTTAAACAAATATGATAATTTCAAATTTTTCATGAGGAAGCCGTGAGGGTGAACCACAGAATCTAAGTGATAGTTAATCTCAACAATATCTTCAACGGTATTTGAATTCAATTAAACCGTAACTTCAATTTAAATGTTCAAAGTTATTTCTAAAGGAAACAGATGAATTACGGACCATTAAATAATCGGTGAAACTACATTTTTGTAGAAAGTACATGGAAATTGTCGGTCACTCGGTTATTCTGTTCGAACAAGCACAATGATCATTGTTGATGACATGATAATAACGCGTCATCCTCTCGGCAAAAAGAATCCATTGCACTGACATGATGAAGAAGGAGTAGAACAATGCGGTAAGGTTGAATCACGATGTCTCGCCGGGATGATTAGTGTGATGGAGAGGTGGCATTGATGGCACAAGGGTGGCATCAGTAGCGAGATCGATCGATCGATGCTACCGTCTCACCGCGACCGCAGAGTTAGCCGTGACCAATGTCGCTGCCCTTTGTTCACCTCTCTCCCCAATCATTATCATCATCACTTTGACACGCTTCGCTGGCGCTACTTTGACTTAAATTTGGAAACAACGAAACAGATTTAAACATCCAAATAAAACCTTGAACTTGAAACATTTTAAAATCTCTTCTCTCACTCAAATAGCAACGAATGGGATTTTCCCAACTATAACATTATTTCTAAGGTGCAAATCGTTTCTAATGGCTGTGTTTGTATTTTATCCAAGCAAACACAAACATCTAATGGATTGTTAAATTTTCAATCAAAACAGTCGTGACACAGTGTTTGTTTTATTCACAATCTTCTTATAGCTTTATTTACCCGTGTTTTTATTTACTTTATGTTATGTTTATTTTTTCCCATTGGAGCAATTTTATGATTTAGCGCGGAAACAATTTTCCAAAATCAAAAATCAATTTTTGTTTGTTATTTTGTAAGTGAGGGGGTATGCTTACAAAACTTTTTTTGGAGTAATACTAAATGTGTTCTTTGCCAGAGAAAGCAACTTCTTTCGATTTACTTCCTTCTCCAATTTTTAGTCTACCGGTAGACATAGAAGAGTTTCAAGTGGAGGTTTGTTCAATTGAAAAAAAGATTGATTGTACCACTTCCTCTCGTTCTGTGTATTCTCTTTGCTCTAAGAGAGGTTTCTGAAATTAATTATTTGTTCTGGTGTAAGTAGAGGTAGATGGTGGTGGAATGGCACGAATCGCGATGCTGGTGGGTTCATTGTGGTGTTGCTGCTGGTACCATTGACACAATGGACTCGTGATTGCCCATCCGGCATCGTGTGTACAGCCTAGGGTATAATTAAACGAGACCACTCGATTGAGGCATAGATCAATAAACACATTGAGAATGAGAGAAAGAAGTCAAGATCACGGCCAGGTCAGTCATCCATCACATCACACAAACACACACTGATGTCAGGGTCTCTCTCTCTCTCTCTCTCTCTCTCTCTCTCTCTCATTTACTCTCTCACCTTGACTGACATAGCTTATGTGGGAACTACCTTAAGACGAGACATATTACCCAATTAAACCCGAGGTAGCACATACAATGGTTTGGACGAAGAAAGACAAAACAAAGCCATGGTGGCACTGGTTGTTTGATTGCCAAAAATCTTTACTTCCTGAAATGAGATACTATACTTAAGAAGTCAAAGTTGGCATCTTTTGTGTAGTACACTTAAATTAGCTACCAGGACAATAACACTTTTCAACATTAATGAGAGGGGAATTGAGAAGAAAATGTATCCTAAATTTTGCATTAAAAATTGATTGGCCTTGTGACGACTTGAAAATACAAATTTAAATTTAAAAATATCTTGTGCTAAACTACAATTTTTTTGAGCATGTGTTTGGTATACTTAGCACTAAAAATGCTTGAATGAAGGTTATTCTGGTTGTTATCCCTTCTTAAATCTATGATATTGAGAATAGGGCACACATTTTGGCAGGGGATAAAAATGAAAAGTTTCCTTGGACATTTTTTTCCATGATTTAGAAAACTTAATCTTCAAACAGCATAATTCCATGCCAATCAGGAAATTTATACCTTCTTTATGTGATTCTTTACTAAGTGTTTTTTTCCAAATGTACATTTGTACATTACGCAAACTGATCTTAACAGAAATTTAAAAACAGCTAAAATGAGAGTCAGTGGAAATCTGTTAACAGCACTGACAAAACTGACTTAGTTTCTATTGAAAAACTAATTGTATTTTTTCAATCAGAATTAAAGTTTAATTAATTTAACCCATTTCTGTCCGTGATTGGGAACTCTAAACTTTTTCACTTTGATAATAAATATTCAATTATAGCCATAATTCATTTGTAAGATTTTAGATAAAACTACATTGATTATTTTTAAAAAA
Source organism: Papilio phestus (assembly GCA_018231625.1). Classification (NCBI taxonomy): domain Eukaryota; kingdom Metazoa; phylum Arthropoda; class Insecta; order Lepidoptera; family Papilionidae; genus Papilio; species Papilio phestus. The sequence continues at coordinate 7,069 of DVQH01000253.1, forward strand.
ATTATTGTTGAATTATAATCTGCAAAAGAGTAAACATTTCTAACTATTTGGATCACTTGACGCAACCGGTCACTATATAGTGTCGATCCGGTCTAGTTTTGTCAAGCTCAGCGGAGTTCCACTGTTAACATTAGATTTTAGAACAACACCAAAACAAGTCGATTACATATTCCTGATCTCTATTCGGTCTTCATAAAAAATTTTTACAATACTAATAGTATTTACACATAGCATACTAAAAATTCTGTAATTCTCTTTTTTCCCTTGGTTCGATTGAATCAATCGTTGAGCGAGTACCGTATAAAGATAGTGGGTTCATGGGGAGAGAGAGAGAGAGAGAGAGAGAGGAAGAGAGAAGGAGAGAGAGGGAGCGTAAATGGTAGGCGTAGTGAGCAAATGTGCCACTGTGCTGATGTATCGGTGGAGGGAGGGAGCGAATGCGGTTGGAGTCGATCACGCACTCCTCATGGCGCCACCACCACCAATTCAGTCGATCTTGAGCCACCATCAGCACAGAGTGTCTTACCCAAAGCGAGCCGGTGAAGCGAGCCAAATTGAACATCAATCGATTCAAACTTAGCGTGTCAGTCCAAGCTCAGTGAAACGTGGATTCAAGCCTTACATCACACATTCAACACGCGTGTGTGTGCCTCACTGCTTCACACTTTCACGATCAACTACCCAACTTCAAGGTAAATCTACACGTTTATTTTAAACAGTCTTTTTTGGTAATACTCAAAGTTTAATTATATCATACAATTAACAATAGTCTGTGAATATTCATACTTTTACTATTTTCAAAACGAATGTATTACGCTTTACTTGTAGATAACAAAACTGTTTGGTAATTTTTTTAGCATTTTTAGTATTTTAATTATGACTCTATACTTCACCAGCATTTTTGTTAGAAAACTTTCTGCACTGGTTTGTGTTTTTTATTTTCAGTCTTGAAAGTGGCTGAAACACAGACCAGTGTATGTGAAAGTTCTAGAACAAAAATGCTGGTTAAGTTTAGAGACATATTTTAATTCAGGTATTTTCCAAGGATTTGACAGGTCATTGTCAAGTATAAATTGTTCGTTTTTGACGCTTTTAAGCAGATTTCCATACTATTCTTGTGATTCATCAAATTTTATCAATGTAGCCTTGATGGTATTGGTGGTCGAATTTTATGCCATGCTTCCGTCAAGGATTTCCTGGAAGCCACTAGATCAGTTTTCTCTCTCTTTCTCCTTCTCTCTCTCCCTCTCTTTCTGGTTCAAATTAGATCAATTTTTTCATGTTTCATTCTAGCGCTGCAACACAACCAATTCAACTCGTTATGTTTTGGGTGTGGACCAGACAATTTTGGCGTCTAGACCAGAATTAATGAGACAAAAGTGACACACTTAGATAAATCAGACATGCAACAAACCAAGAGACACATTGTGTTACTTTATTTTAGCATAACTCAGATAAATATAAAATTTTAAGTAGTTCTACAATGGTAGTTTCCGAGTTATGTCACTCGTAATTTTTGTGTTACCAATAAGGGTAATATATTAATAAATTATTTAAAAATTATGTCTAGAATAATCGATGTCTGACAAAATATATAATGATTAAATTAATCTCACTAAGCCTGTTAATCAAAAATACACTATAGCAGTTAGTGTTAGTTTGCATCTTAAGTCCGCAACAGTGCTTCGTGATGATTTATTGACACTTTGATTTGGAGGCTCATTTCTTCATCTTACTTCTCAGTGTTTACGTTTATGCATTTCTCTGATTATTGTCTAGTTAAGTATACTTATCAACTCAGCGCTTGATGATAGTAACGCACGGTATTTCAACATCACCATTCAATACTACTGCGCAGCTTCTAAAGTCCAGAATTTGTGCAAAATTTTTCTATTTAAAAAATAACATTTAAAACTTGACAAGAGAAAACTAAAAAAATCACTATCGACTTTATGATATAAATAATAGTGTAAACTGATTTTTAAAAAATCAATTTAAAATTCAATTTTCAAGTTTACACATGCACACATTGTTCCTGGTTCAATGACTTGTAGTCTGAAAAGAGTTTTTTAAACATAAAATTCATATTTTTCGTTGGCATGGCTTATACAAGTTGGTCTGGTCTCTGTGTCACGCGTGGCGGCACGTTTGACTCGACCAGTTGGTGAGTCACTCGATGATCAATCGATGAAGGAGATGGCAAAATAGAGTGACTCTCTATCGCATTCGATCGATGCTCGGTGCTGCTCGGGCCACTATTAATAGTAGTGAGCGGCACATCACCATGTCACTACGTCACTACGTCACTACTTTCCGTGCCCACGGGTGATCGACTGGCGATGCGCCGGGTGGTCCACTTTGGTGATCGATGCAGGTCAATTGCTTTTACTGATCCCTCTCTCTTTGTCTCTCTAGGTCACGTCACCACTGCCGGCAGCACCACCAGCTAAGATGATGATGCTCATTGGCCACTGAATGAGCATCACTCATCATTACACCCCGCTTCCATCATACTTCTCTTATCACACAACAAGAGTCGTTTCCCTTCAATCAAAAACCGTCCCCATGATGAAGTTTGCCAAAACGCACTATTCACAGAAGCAAGGCCTCTACACTCTGCCACTCTATACGGTAGTCTTATCTCTCTCTCTCTCTCTCTCTCTCTCTCTCTCTCTCACTTTCTCTCACTCTCTGGCACATATATCCTAAAATTTAGGCTAAATGAATGAGTTTCTTGAACTAATTAATTTAATATTTTCCGATTTTTAAAAATTATTTTCTTTAAACTTTATCTACTCAAAAAATTTTTGTTTTGATTTTTAAAAAAAATCAAATGTTGATTTGTTCATAGTGATGATTAGCATCACAAGTAGTCTTGATGGGAATTTGTGTTTATGAAAAATACTTCTAAGTATTGGTGATGCTCTCAATAAGCTCAATGAGGCTCAATGAAAATTGAGAAAAATGTCACGTACTAGATGAAGCAGTGAGCGTGTTCACTTACACTTGTTGATTTCATGATACACTGCGGGAGTTGGGTTTATCGTGAGAGTTCTTCTCGAAAACCGATACATTGAGTTTGACACTTGAAAGAACACTGGAGACAGCAATACAACGATGTGTTTAATGAGTAGCTTAGCACTCGATGTCTCTAATAAACGCACACTCAACTCTGAGTCATTTTTGATTTGGTCGAATTCGTTTTCTTGCGCTTGGATCGCATTGGCAAACAAAGCCTTGAGAGACACGAGGCTTAGCATAGTTGTGATCTTGTAAGTGCTCCGGTAACGCTTTTGGTAAGCTTACAAGATGAGCTGTTTTGTGGGGCTGACACATTTGTTCGTAAATCAATTTTATCTAAAGCACTTGATCCGAAACGTCTTACTTGCTAACCTAATACATCTTAATGTATCCTAAATTGCGACCCTTATAGCCAACAGATTTACAAAATGAATAACGCGTAGTTTGTGTAATTTAATCACTTGTTGGGATTTAATTGCATTAGAACATTAAAGACAATAGTTTTATAATTATCATTTTTGTACAAATATTAGCAATTTGAATACGAAAAATTTAGAGTAAAAATTAAATGTATTATTTTAACATAGAAATAATTGTTAAAACATCATGCGTTGTAAAAGCAAAATTTAAGTTTGTGAAAAATGTAGTCGAAATAAAAGGTTAAGAAGTATTTGAGGTGATTATAAAAAGAAAGGGAGAGAACTCATTATTTGGTGCCGTTGGTGCCGTTGTGGTTGGCCTTGTTGTCCTTGTCGTTGTTGGGTTGATTGTTAACCTGGTTGAGTCTAGCCTCTCGGATTCGCATCTGCTCTTGTTGCTCGCGAACCCACTGAGCGTTGCCAGCCGTGTTGAAGAAGTCCTCGTCCCAATTGGCCAAGAATTCTTGCCACTCTGGATCTCCATCCATCTCGTTCTTGTTGCGCTTGGGGGGTGAGGCTACTTGGTCCTCTGGCTTCCGCTTCCCGGGCGATCGGCCCGGCCCTTTATTCGGATCGTTACCACCAGGTTGTTGCAACGAGGACATCACGTTTAGAGCGTCTTGCACTTATTACGTTTTTTTGTTTTTAACTTGCCTAAGAAACTTTCTGTGTGACTTGAGTTCATCTTTTGCCAATTATTAACTTTGACCGTTAATCATTTGTAATGTTTTCCTTTAAAGTAAATGTTTACCGGAATTTTTTATTTGAGTTTTATATATAATTATTTCATTTTAAGCATTATGATTTAGGTTATAAGTTTCTTCAAATTAGATTGTTGGAAAACTTTTAACACTTCAAGAAATCTGTTCACTTAATTTAAGTCTTAAATGACTCAAAACTTATTTTTTGCAAATTTTTTATTTTCAGTGCATTATTTATCTCTATCACTAGATGGCGTTTGATAATAATGGTACCAATCACTGATAATCAGTGACTGGCAATTAGCAATCAATCATGGAATTCTCCCTAAATATTGAATTTAAAATGCACAATTAATTAAAAGAGAAAAGTACATTAAAAAGTGCACTATAACTCACAGTGTACATTCAAACTTATAAGTTAAAGTGTAGAATCACATGGCAGCTACGGATTTTACTAACAACTTATCAATGATAAGTCATTGATAACTTTGATGACCATTGATAAGTTATGATAGGGCTCTCTGTTTAACCCAAACTTAAATAGAATTGGAAGAAAAACTGCACTTTAAAAACAATTATGAAGATGCTTTCGTAGATAAGTGCAGTTTTTTCTGAGTTTGGGTTAAGCTGAGAGCCTTAAGTTACCATTGACAGAGTAATCTGTTTAATGCCACTGTTTTAAACAATTTTTGACATTTCATAATTAATGCATGTTTACAATAACTCTTACAACAATACATTCTCGCAAGCTCTTGATTTCAAGTTTGGTCTTCAACTGTTTTGAGTTTATCAACAGTTTATATTTTATACTTTTTAAATTGAAATTCTTTGAATCAAAGATCTTGGGTAAGATTTATCGTTTTCTCTTGGTGTTACCGTGAATGACTACTCACCAGTTATGAATATCACTAGTTTCGAGTGATTTTTCGAAAACTCATTGCTGCCCCAGTGGTGAAGAGTGAATGAGAGAGAAAGAGGGAGAGAGAGCATCGAATTACACGCTATGCTGACTCTGTTGTTCATGGCTTGTCTAGGGCATTTGATCCATTGCTAGCAGTGCAGTTTGACCTGGTGAATGTACTCTCACGATACAATGCAAAACATCTTGTGTTCCACTTGTAGTTATAATGTATGATTTTTTATCGTTTAATAATACTGTTGATGTGTTGGTTTTTAATATTTTTATTTTATATAATATAAACATGATTTATATATCTATCTTAATTGAAATATGTGATACATTTTTGTGTGTTTGTGGTCAAACATCGCAACTGCAATGAAAATGGTGTGTGTCTCTCTATATGTGCGTGAGTTACTATTGATTTGGAAATTTTCCTTAAAATATCGAAAATGCTTTAAAGTGTGAAGTTTGATTTAATTTGTGCGCACATCATTGTTATCTACAATACTATGCAAAGGTCAATGATCAGCTCGATCACTGGAGCCGAGTCAAGGAAGTCATCGTGGGGGCGTTTTTAGTCTGACTCGAGTAATCTCTAATCTTGCCTTATTTGTCATTTTTCTAAATTGTTCCCATTTTGTGTTTTATTACATACCACATGACACTATTTGCTTAAATGCTCCAGGTGATTATAACTAATTGACTAATAATTACATACGAGCAAAACCACATATAAATGACAGGGGAGGAAGAAGGAACTAATTGAATTTATTTGAACTTATCTACACACACATGTTTGAATAGCGGATATTTTTCAGGTTGAACTATGCCGTATATTTGATCTTGAGATAAATCGTGACAGGTGAAGAGTCATTGCTGTAGTTGATAAATTTCGAAATTGTATTTATCAAAAATTAAAAATTAAATGACCAAAGCACTTTTGTCTACTTTGAAGAAATCAAATGTCACTATTGAGTTTTATCGATAAATGTCAACAATTAGCATTGTAGTAGGACCGTTTGAGCTCATTTTGCTTGTACCGTTCACAGGAAGTGTTGGTTAAACATTGTGTGTTGAGTGAAAGTGTACATGTGTTTATATTTGGAAAGGCCAGGTGTGGTGTGAAGGTAGATGGACTAGTGGCATCATCACATCCATGCTCACCAGTTGATGGGAAGCTCATCACTTCTCTGGATGTTGCCGCTCTTCTGTCACAGTTTACTACGTGTTGATGTGTGCCTTTTTCGCTAAGTGTCACGCGCGGGTGCTCTTGAATCTGCATCATCTCGTACAACACTTCTCAATATATTATTGCAGCTTATATCGATATATGAATAGTTTTATTTTTTGGAAGCCTGTGATCGCGCGGTCAGCACTCAGCTTTCTGTCAATTGTTCAAAGAAGTCTCTTTCTCTCTCTCTCTCTCACTCTAAATTAATCAATTTATCTACCTCTTGATGCGGGAGGCGTGTTCCTCTATAGTTTCGTTGAGCGAATTTCAAATTGAGATATGTTAGCTTAAATTAACGTATACCTATTGTTGTAGGAGAAATACGAGCACCACTCTGCGGATGGCGGTTTGCCCTACTTCCTGGACCTCGGTCTCCAGCCTCCGGTCAGCGCATCGGCTGCAGATGTCTCACCAACACGCACTAAGTACTCACCCGAAGTGGTTTCAGTAGTGAACCCAGCCTTTCTAGACGGCACTATTCAACCATCTAGCATCACTGACCTGGATCAACCTCTCCACTTATATGCCCCTCCCACACCAGCTCCTGCGCTAAGCCTAGCTAAACTACCAACTCTGGGCACTCCTTCTTTCCGGTTGACCAAGAATGTGAGCAGCACGCTCTCAAAAGTATCCAGTCCTGTAGATTATTGCACCTTGCCAAGGTCACCACTACCACCACCGTCTTCGGGTTTACCTTCTCAAACTCTACCCGAATTACAATCAGCCCCGCTGACACTTATGTCTAATTCACCTAGTTTGTCGGCACGATCGTCTCCACCCTCTAATTCAAGTCACTCGACCTCGGACATGCCGAGCACTTCTACTTCTTCTAGTCTTTACTACGTCGATTGTTCCATGTTGGGTCAGCGAGCAAACGACGGGGGTCACTCAAATCGTACCTCGTCGATATCTTCTGATTCAACTCTGACTGGGTCGTCCGCTTCGGGAGGTGATCATCCCACAGTAACGGGCCCAGGCGATCCAACATTTCCTCCTCCGCCACCGCAAAGCGAGACAATGGCGGAGCAACGTGCCCCACCAAAGCCGAGTCGACTGCCACCGCCGCCACCCCCACCGCGGCATCACCTGGTCAGCGGAATGTCACCAGTGGGTGAGGCGTACAGCTACCAAATCACTACACTACCGCGGCGCAAGCCTCACTTGGACGAGCCGGGTGGTGGAGGGGGCCACTACCAGGCCACCACACTCCGCTCTTTCCAAACCAGATTACCACCAGCCGCGGTGACGGCTTTCACCACAAACTCTGTGACAGCACCACCGTCCGGTGCAGTCGAGTCATTTTCATGCTCGTCTTCGACCTCTTCGTACGCAGAGCCTTCGATCTCATCAGTGTCAAGCACGACACTGCAGCCAACTCCACCACCGCCCCCACTGGAAGTGTACCCTATGGCACAGCTCAATACTGTTGTCACACCGCTCTTTGCGCGCAACTCTTCACCAACCTATGGCTGGGTGTACCAAGAAGGTCATGGTCAAAGTGACGTTGTTTCACTAGCCGAAAGTGGTCTAAGCAGTGTGCCTTCTTCACACGGCACCTCTGAAAGCCAAAAACGGTTAAGTCATGCTTTTGACCCGAACAACAACTCGAGCCACCCGAAACCTCCTACTTTCCTTTACCAGAACAAAGCTTTTATTGGCGATGTCCATTTTCCACCGCCGCCTCCTTCGGAGAAAGACGATGATGATGATGGACAAATTAAAGCAAGGCTCAACAGTGATCAAGCATATACTATGTTTTTTGATGCTGAAGATGACAATAAGTCGCGAGGAACAAGAAACAATAGTAGTCCCATCTCGAATGAAGCTGCAGTGAAGAAACCTGAAAATTGTTGCATTTGTCTGGGTCGTAATGTGATTGTCACCATCGTGATTTTATTACTCTTCATTCTATTATTGCTGTTTGGTATAACGGTTTACCGGCAGTTTGTGTTACACAAAGAAGAGTCACCTTTTGCCGTGGTAGATGGAATTGTTAATTTCTTGAAAGAACACTTTGATAAAACAGCTAAGAATGAGACTTTGGTCACCACAATAACTCCAATATTAGCTGCGAGTTCTTCAACTCTGGTCACCAGCGTGCCTCCTATCACAACTAGTACTTTGTTGACAACAACGATAATGACGAGCACCATGATGGGAACTACTTCCACTACCACCACACCCCCTTTAGCAGCAACTATTGTGAACGCTACTCAATCAGTAGCCACCAAGCCAACAGAATCAACGACCGTGCCTTTTCGTAGCTCAATCACCACTACGAAATCTCCAATTGCAACCTCTACGACTTTAAAAACGGTGACCCGTAAAACATCAAGCTCGAAAGCCCTGGACATGCCTGGTACTACACCCTTACCTCTGAATCCCATAGCAACTATTGAGACCTTGAGTTCAACTGTTGCTGCCGTTCTGCCATCTAACAACACCAAAGAGCTTGAAATGGCAAGCAGCGATGCGGTGGAGATGCGAGTAAGGCCACATCCGGCTAATCAGACAACAACACCAACCATAGTTAGCTCAACTACAACAACAAGTGAAGTAGTGACATTGCCCGAAATGGTTGCTGTTGACGTCACTCCGGTCAGCAACCAGACTGAACTGATGGGTCGAGCCACGGATTACAAGGAAGTGGAAGAGAGTGGCTCGATTACAATCTCTACCACCATTGATCCGGTCGTCGAGTTTACCACACTTGAATTGGACAAACAAAGTAGCGATCCCGAGGACATGGAAAGTACTACTAGAAGGACAACTACCAGTCCTACGATATCGCGATCAACTCTATTAACTAGCACCGCTCGACATCCGACTAGCACGATGGTTGATAATTTTGTGGTTCATGGAACTAGTGCACCGATTGTGCCAGAGCTTCCAATTACTACAAGAGCAACGATCGAGGAAGAAAAGGTCAAGACAACAACTGTGGTAACCTCAAGTGCAAATGTCACTCAAGTTGGCTTGTCATAAACACAAGCTTAACTTCTTTCTTTCACACTGCTTCGATGGATTTTAGTACGAGGTATGTTGCATTTTTTAATTTTACAAAACTTAAATTATTCGAAACGTTCTAGAATTCAGTAGTTTGGGTGTCAATGATTTTCGTATTGACATTTTGGAAGATCTAAAGATGTTGATGTTAACTACTTCCAGTCAGAGTAAACTTACGCAACGTTTTAGTTCATTTTTCATCGATAATTTCAAATCGATTGAAAACGAATTTAACTTTATAAATTTTACAAACAAAAAATTTCAGTTATTCTACCTAATTCACTTATTTTTTTATTGCTTAATCCGAGTGAAAGTAAGAGTATAAAAAATTATTTGATTGAAATAAAAATTTCAGTCAAAGTTTAATGTAATTCCAGTGAATTGTAATCTAAAAACTAACTCAACCTCTTTAGCATTATAATGATGTTACATTTACGATTGAGATTAATTTACTGGTGTAATCTTACTTGAATTATTTTATCATGATTCAACAGATCAGAAATTGCATTTTTGATGCAAAGTTGATAATACAATCTATCCATCGGTGTTTTGAGACTTTGGTTGTTTTTGCCAGTCATGTAGGAGCATTGCACTAGGATGGGTGTGAGGTAGGAGAGAAGTGAGAGCTCACTAGCTTCACTAAACTAGCATAATGTTTGGGAAGAGGAGGAGGTAGAAGCTTTAGTTATGGCTCTAAACTTAACCAGCATTTTTGTTCACGAACTTTCTCATACACTGATTTGTGTTACTGGTCTTTAAAGTAACACCAATCCGCCGCAACACAAACTAGTGTAAGAGAAAGTTCCTAAACAAAAATGCTGGTTAAGTTTAGAGCCATACTTTAGTCAATCATTGCCAGATATATATATGCTTCATCAATGCAGTTTTTTGGAAATTCAAAGTTATGATTCGGATTCGGTCATGATTAGAAGATCAAGTCACTGCACTACTTTGCAATTATCAAACAAACTTGATGTTTTTCTTGACTTCTTAATCAACAAGCATACGAACTTGGTCTAAACATTTTTTACATTTTGGAAAATTATTTTAACTGCTATATCTAAAACGATAAAATTTAATTATAATAATATATTATAATTAATATTTATTTTAATTATTTAGATCCCGAAATCAACATGGAATTCAAGTCTAAAGCCTCGCAAATTAAAAGTGCATTTTCTTTATTTGATAACTGTAAACGTCATAAAACATCTTTTTAAATGGCCCTTTCCAGGCTTGATTTTCTTGTTTTTTTCATTGTGTGAAAAAGAACGAAGATTTTATCCGAGCTTTTCTTTATTATTATTTCTTTGTTTTGGCCTCTGTAATATAAAAATTATTTATTTTATATTAGTAGATGACAAAATGACACTTGTATTTGGTTTTATATAATTTATATCTTTACCGAGATTCTATTTGTTAATATTATTTATTTATAAATTTTTAAGTGAATGGAATAAAGCTAATTTTTTAAGAAAACACTAACTCTTGCCTTAAAAGCAAAACTTCTCAAATAATTAAATTAAACCTTTCTAGTCAAAAGAGTTATGTTACAAGTAGAAAAGTGAATATAAATAAACATTTTAATTAATTACTTTCATCAGTCAACCATTCGTATCATACATCATCATCAATTAATAAAACAACAAAAGGAAACATGACATCATCACCTGTGTTAGGATAGGATAATGATGATCAACAGAGTTGGGGAAAGCGCACAAAATACATTTCACCATTCAAAACATTGCCACTTTGTTTGCACATGCCAAGTAATGAGAAGAAAAAAAGAGATCCACAAACGTGAAAAAAGGAGAGATAGAGAAAGAGTTACAGATCATAAGAAAATAATGTATATAGCGTTATATTTATAACATGTGATGTGTGATATATAATAGTTTAGATAGCGTATTTGTCGTAACGGGGAGGCTGAAAAAATATATAAATGATAACAAGAATAATAGAAAAGAAAAACTCGAATAAAAATACAAGTGGAAAGGGAAAGTGCTAGATTAGTTGGAATGGTCCAGTTGGGTTGCGAGGTTGCAGTGGGAGGAGGGGACAAAGCAGGCACTCTGGCTGCTCCAATCTTTCCATATTACTTCTTAGATATCTGGCTATTCGCTTCGAACGGGATGAGAGGAATGGCAAGTTCAGGTTACCAGTCAGTGACATAACATCACGTTATATGTTGTTATGTCATTTATATGTATCTGTCACTGTCAATTGGTGAAGTTGGGCATTTGCTAGAGTCTAGTATCAGTGGACTTCTACAAAACACCTAGGCTTCAGCACCTTGCCAGTAACCATTTTGAGTGCAAACATTTTGTTGGATTCTACAAATATAAAATCAGTGTAACTTAAGCTTGGAAAAGTAGAAGCTTTTCAAAAAAAGTGTTGTCGTATATGTATATAAGATAAGAATGTTTGTAGAAATAATTCCAAAGATTAAAAATCGTAGAAAAAGGATTTGTAGAGATTTAGTTTGATTTCAAATGAAGTTGTGAAAATGATGGTCAAAAATGGGAAAGCTGTTTTAAAGCCAGTGAGGAAAACAGGGAAGGGAGGGGAAAATAAACTTTTTTATGTAATCAAAATTAATCAAAAATAAACGTAATATATAAACATAAGAAAAATAATGATAAATAACATAATGAGGTAAATTGTAATTAATAAAATAAAATAAAAACAAATGATAATTGCAAAAATAAGAAAACAAGTAAATAAAATAAACAATAATAACAATAGTTCAGATTAATTATGAAAGAAATAAAAAATGTTTTGTACAAAAAAAATAGAACAAAAGAAGAGCCTGAATGATAATCATAAATGTTATGAAAATGTAGCTTTGTTTTCAGTTTTGTTCATTTGTTCAAAATGGGATGAAGATATAACAAGAATATTGAAAGATGTAAGGGGATAAGAACGTAAAGAGTATCTCAAAGGAGTGTTTTAGATAGATATATATTTAAGATCAGATAAAATAGAGGAAAAAACAAAACAAGAAAGAATTATCCGTGGAAATATCTCGATTTGGGTTGTCACTTGTCACTAGTGTCTTCCTCCATGGGTTCGTCCACAATGTCAGTGACAGAGGTGCCAGAGGCCGATTCCGGACTGCAATAGGTTTGCCCTTGGGTTAGTTGTTTCACTTGTGTCAAATATCACTCAAACCTTTGGACGTGTTGCATGGTGAGAGAAGCCATGGCAGAAACGGTTTCACACTCAACCCGTTCCTTCTGCTGCGCCTCCAGTGCGTCGCAGTTCACCAGGTGAGCGTAGCGTGGTAGAATCGACCAATGTTGTGCTAATTGGTTATAGATATTTAGTGATTTATTTCCTTTCATTCATGCTATTCTTACATTGGATGGCGATGACTCGATTGAGGAGATCGATCGCAATGGGAACTGGCTTTCGGGTGACTTCTTCATCGCTCACTCCTGCAACTTGGTCACCAAGCAAAGTAGTCACGCAAGCTTGTGCACAGTCGCAGATTGAAGTCAACTCATATCTAAAAAATTAATAGTTTTTAATAAAACAATAAAAATCAGAAATAAGATTTTTAAAATCTGAATAATGAGTCGCTACTGCCTAAGTAGTAAAAAAATGCCACACTCATTCTTGTAGGTCTACTATTTAAAAAGACAAAAATCAAATGCTTACCCTCCTTCGAGTGCCATAACTACACGACCCTCGGCAAGCGTCATTAGTTGTTGTGTCATGTAGGCAAAGCAAGCAGGTGTGACAAGATAACCACCGAGTGGTGGAGGATGACCCCGAGCAGCGTCGAATCCACATGCCACCAGTACAATCTCAGGGTCATATTGCCTAGCAATGGGCATCACGATGGTACGCAAGGCAGCGAGGTACTCTGCGTCACCCATCGGGGGCTTCAGTGCTCCGTTAAAGCCTATGTTGACGTTGAAACCAGTGCCAGCGCCAACCCCAACTTCACCAAGATCGCCTGTGCCAGGGAAAAAGTTGCCGTCGTCGTGACGATGAAGTGAGATGTAAAGCACGCCAGGGTCATCAAAAAACATCTGTTGCAAGCCATTTCCATGATGTACGTCCCAGTCAATAATCAATATACGTTTCATGTTGAATTTCTGTTGAAGTTGCTTGGCGGCGATGCCGACAGAATTGAAAAAGCAGAATCCCATTGCCTGTTGGTACTCGGCGTGACTTCCTGGTGGGCGTACCACGGCAAAGCCATTCTGCAGAATGTTAAAGTAAATGTTAAGTTAAGCATATTTAACCCAGGGATAGCACCAACCTTGACCTCTTTGAGAGCGACACGTGTAGCGAGATCAATGACACAACCCGCAGCCATGCGAGCGGCGCCAGCTGTGTGTAGCTCATTCCATGTGGTATCCGAATCTACGCCAATGCCACCGCATGGTAACATTACCAAACTTTTGATCGGTAAATCAGCTAATTTTAAAACAAATGTTTTTAGATTTGTTTAAATTATTTGCATTTTCTAAAACATACCAAGCTTAGCAGGATCAATCTTGTGACGGTTGTGCAATGAAGACCCAAAAAGAAGTGTGTAAGCCTCGCTGTGGCAGCTCTGAATTTCGTCCAGTGTAGCCTTTCGAGATCTTAGTCGCTATTTAACAGGAAAAAACAAAAAAAATGTGTTAGTTTATAATCTTAAAAATAAAAAATGTAGATGGGGTAAAAATGAACTTAAAAACAAAATAAATGCGTGGAATTGGGGTCTTACCTCGCACCTGGAAGCCAGTCCGGTCTCGGTGAGCCTTGCCCAGATACTTTGAAGTCGTCCTCCATGCTCTGGATGTTGAAATGTATCACAACTGCACTGATGCTTTTGCATGAAGCTGTCGTAAACCAAAGCAGTAGTAAAACGAAGCGCCGATCCAGGTCCAGGTATTTGCGTCAATTGGTGTTGGTACTGTTGGTTGATCAAATCAGGGCTCGTAGTGCCGCTCGTGTTGTTATGCTGACTTGTACTACTTAGCATCACTTGTGGACTAGATAGTGTGCGAGACAATGGACGTGGGAGATGGTGATGATGATTGGGATGGACTGCATGGCCTCCTATATGAGAACTGCTGGGTGTGACGCCCACGCCTGTCTGCATCGATTGGAGCAGAAGACTGCCCATAGTGTTACCCGGAAGCAGTGGGTGACGGAAAGCACTGCTACCCGTCATCGGAATGGTACCGCGCTGATAGATAGCCGAAAGGCTAGGGTCAAGGGTGAGTGGGTAGCCCACCAGTGGATGAGTCACTGTAGCCGGGTACAGTGGCTGCTGTTGCCCAATCGCATGCAGATTGCTCGCTGAGGTAGCCGAAGTGAGTCGAAATGGTGACCCTGAAAAGGGGTCTCCTGAGGATGATGACGGATGAGACGAAGCGCCACACGAGTTGGTGCGTGGCTTAGCAGTGAGATCAATCACCTGGTCAGTGATATCTTCACCACACTTGTCACTGCTCATCATCTCCTCAGCTGCTACCGCTGCTTCGGTCTCTTCCTCTACGTTTTCTACCATTTGACTTTTACTGGAGGCTCTGGTAAGTACCGCTTGCCTGATGTGCTGCTTCACAAGACTTGAGGTAGTGGTGTTTGAGCTCGAAGTCTTGCTTGAAGCTGTGGTGGAATTGGAACCGTTCTGCTGCAATAATGCAGGATGGCCCAGTGGCAGTGGGGCGCTTTGTGTGCGGCCCAGTGGTCTCTGCACCATACGAGCGGCATGCATTGCTGCGGTGGGACGCATTGGACCGCCAGCAGTAATCGAAGATCCATTACCACCTGTGGCACCTGTCGTGGTTCCATTTGTACCAAAGATAGATCTGTTATAGAGTGATGTTACGGCAGCGGCGGCAGCAGCCATCTGGTCAGGTACAGGAATGCCCACCGCGGCTGCAGCCGTCGCGTACGAGTAGAGAGCTGCCGAGTTAGCCAAAGCAGTGAAGTTGTTGACTTGCTGAGCAGCGGCGGAAGCACTCGAACTCCCGTTTGCCCTAGCAGCAGTTTCTTCTAGTAATTTCAACTGTTGCTGCAGGTAGGTGGGACTGTTAGGTGGTGTGAATTCGCCTTCTATCGCTAAAGAACATAAGACATTATTACAACAAATGTAAAATAAATTAAATAAAAAGTATCTACCGGGCAGAGATGGAAAGAAGGGTGATTGATGGGAATGGACAGCGGCGGTAGTGGAAGTGGTGGCCAGTGGCATGCCAAGTCGAAGTGCTCGCAATTGCAGCTCGCTTAAAGGAGCGGTGGACTGGGCCACCATTTCTTTCGTTGGATACTGTTCGGGTGATCAGTAACAAATTATTTCCAAATTAGTTGAAAATGCTTTGAGGAAAAGAAAAGCTTACCGTGATAACAGAGGTTGCATTACTGCCGTTGAGTGGTGATGGCACGTGATGTGGCTTTCCAAGCGAGATATTAGGCAGAGAAGGTGACGAATAGAGAAGGTCGCAGCCAGAAGTCTGCGCAAGCCCGCTGAACGGCGACTGGCTTGATTCCTGATAATATCAATATTCACATTTTTAATATAACAAAACTTTCAATAGTTTTTCAAGTGGAACTTTTCAGTGAGATACACTTAAAATTCAATTTACACTAGCTACTCTCAAGTCAGCTTTTTTCGGCCTTTCTCAGTTTACTTTCCCTAAGTTCTATGGAAAACAAGCCAGCAACAACTAATCAAGACTTCCGGTTGGAAGAGTGTATGATAAAGTAGTTGCCATTGATATCACCATCAAAACAACAAATAATCAACAAAGCTAGACTAAGATTAGTAGTGCAAGTTTCACATAGTCGATTTACTCTTCAAGCAAATTATAGTTTTAGTTAAGATAACAGATGGTATTTTCCTAATATTGTCATTAACTATAACTGATACAATATACAATAAAAATAAAGATAAAGCATGAGGCATCACCATTACTACTAATAAACTTATAAGTTAGTTAACAAGCTGAATAATAAGCACTATAATAGTCTTTCGGTCAAGGTTGGCAGAAAAAGTTATGTCGTGTGCTCCTGTTACAGCATCACTCTGTATCTCTCACTCTCGTTCTCTCTCTCTCTCTCTCTCTCTACAAGCTTTAAAACCCGCTTAATTAAATTTTTGCCTATAAGTTTCATACTGCTTGATACAAATTAATATAAAGTAAAAATAAAATGATAAAGTAATATGTAAAGCAAAATTGAAGAAAAAATTTACTCATACTCTAAAAAACAATTTTCAAATCTCATTTTTCATAACTCCCAAGTTTTAGTGTGAGTTTGTAATGACGAGAAACATGATGAAAAACACAACTTTGTGTATGTGCTTAAAATAGTCGCATCTCGAGAGGCTAATCGAGGTGTCGCTTGTCAAGGTTATCGGTTAACGCGGGAATTAGTTCACCACCACCCATGAGGTGTCTAGAGAGAATGTATTAAGTTGGTGAGAGTGTAGATGTAGAGAAATGCATCACCATCACCAACTGTTGTTGCTATAGATGAAAACGAGTCCTGTTACGACATCACCACTATTGCGAGGAGTTATTAATAGATGAGAACCACAAGCTCTGCTCCTCAAGATACAATTTAACAATTCACCAACGCTTTGTGGGGTGGTATATGCTTTAAGACACATCCACTCATCATCACTATCATGTGAGAACAAAAAACATCAACAAAGAAAGTGAGTGAGAAAACAAATGGAAAAAACCAGAAGTAGCTATTTTAAGATGCAGACATGTGTTCATCTCTAACCCTAAGTAAATCTATATCGATTAGCTTTGAAGTGTAATTTTGTAATTAAAATGCAACCAAGAATCAACCATAAGGTAAATATATTATAAATTAATAATGTGTATGCCCAAATTAAATTAATTTATAATTAACTTTATAAATTTCACAAGTGCAAGTTTACTGCACTCCCCAAAGAAACAAAAAGAAGAGAGACATAAAATCATGGTCTGATTATAAATTCTTCTCTCGCTTACCAAATTATCGTAACATATTAACAGTAGTTAGACGCATTATAAAGAAAGAACACAATTTCTCTCTAATCGCAAAATCGAAAAGTGGAGTTGTATTTAAATCAACAAAAAATATTGAAAATAATAAATTTTTGGAGTGAGTGAATTTCCTAAGGTAGTAAGGGTGAAAAAGATGCACGTTGAAAATGAAGTACTGGTATAGCAGTAGTGTTTCTCTTATCCTATCTTTTCCTCTCTCCTTCTCTATCTTTGGTCTAAGACCTTCTTTGAATAACGTGAGTGGGGAAAAGTAAAAAGTTGATGATGTTGTGCTATCATCCGAGCTAGTGGTGTGTTTTCGAGTTATTATTAGATTTTCTCGCATACAAATGTGCATGCAAACAAGTGCAAAGCAGAAAGAAACAAGTGACGCAACCAAATAGCAACCGGAACAACCTAGACTTACCTCTTGGATGGGTGTAGAACCAGAACCAGAGCCAAAGCTTGACTGGTGACTAAGAACTCCGCCTGATGGAGGCGAACACGAATTTTCCGGAATGCCGTTAGCAATGTCATCTAATAAGCAAAATGGTATCATTTTACAATATATTCATTTAACATCTATTTTGTTTTATAAGTATATTAAATTAAAATTATTAAATCACAAAAGCAAGGTGAAGTATATTAGCAAAGCAAAATATATTAATGATAATGAAAATTTTATGACAATAAAATCATTTAACTAATAATCGATTTGTACGAACAAAGCAACAAAAGTCGTAAGCCTTAATTTTAGACTAATTCAGTATAATGATTGTCAATTTGTAATAAACAGAAAGGTCCTAAGTGACCTTTAGAGCACCTACTTGACATGGTGCGTCGCTTAAGGGGCGATGGCTTATCCTTGCGCCGAAGCAGTGGTGAACTACGTCGCTGGATCACTTTTGCTTTCAGTGCAGAGCGAACCTTGAGATTCGGCTCGGATGCTGATCGGTTGATCAGCCAGAGAGCAGTAGCCAGGGAGTGTGGGCAGGAGGGCAGGGCATCACAGAAACAGCCAGAGGCGATAGACACATATTGACATTCAGGTGAGTCAGGGGAGTGGCGTGACATTAGTGTGTATATGCAGGGTTACACATAGAAGCGATGCATTGAGATATATATCAATTATTATGCATGAAGAAAGTATGTCATGCCAAAGAGAAGAGAAAAAGCAACAAAGGTTAGTATTGAATGGAGCGGGGTTCCAGTAGGTATGCACAGTGTGTTTAAATTATTACCAGTTTTGCGTAATGGAAAGTCGTTGTCGTATTTTCCAAGAGTGGTGTGCCTGTGTTTTCAAATGGTCAAAAGGGTTAGTAAACTTTTCCAAATATCCTATAATAATAATACCATGGAACGATGCGACTAGAGCCACTTCCGGTCGAGGTGGGCGGTGAGGGAGTTCCCATACCAGAAGGAGGATTTGAGCCGCCGGCTGCAGCAGCAGCGGCCGCAGCAGCTGCAGCCGCTTCTCGTTGCTGTTTTTTGGCCAGTACGAATTCTTGAAGCCTTTGCTTTACCTCCATTGAAGCTGTGGCCGATGAGTTTTCTTTCTTTTTCATCTTCAATTCGACCAATTTTTGTTCCTTTTCCAGACGCTCCTTCTCGGTACGTTCCCGCTCAGCTTGAGCAGCAGCGGCGGCCGCGGCAGCTGCTGCTGCTGCTTGTGCAGCCTGTTGTTGCTCACGTTCTCTTTCAATTTTCTGCTTTTCCAGATACTCCTAGTGCAAGGGTGAAGGTGGTTAGTGAAATGGCTTAACACGCAATTTGAACGCATTTTAATTTTATAAGTTATAAAAGTAAACACTCACTATCTTGCTACTAACAGGATAAAAATCAACGTTAAACTTAAATCATAAATTTAACTATTTTGGTATTTGATTATTTTATTACAATGTGATGTGATGTAATGATAATTTTTGTATTAGGTTAGAAATGGAGACTTACCCGAATATGCTCTTGTAGCTGTTTTTCATGATGCTCGCTCAGTTGCTGTTGTTGTTGTTGGAAGTGTTGCAGCAGAAGCTGTTGCTGCAGTTGTTGCTGCTGTTTAAGCTCCATCAGTTGTTGCCGGAACTGGTGAAGCGTGGCTGCATTGGGCTGCTGAGCTCCGTTGGTGGGGGGTGTAGGTGAGGTGGTGACCAGATTGCTGCTCGACATCTCCACCACGGTGGGTTGTGGCTGCGAAGTGGTTTGAGGCACAGTTTGGGCTGGGCTAGGGCCCAAGGCGGTGACTGACACAGTAGCCGTCGTGTTGGTTGTTGTAAGCGCCGAGGACATGGAGGAAAGTTGCGCGCTGCTCACCACAACTTCCGCTTTGGCCTTGCTGGCAGCACCCGAGGGAGCCACAGCGGCAACCGATCTGGTCTGATGGCCACTGCTTCCGTTGTCGGCGAGTGCACTGGCGGACGCGGCACCACCGGGCGACAGTTGCAGCGAGGTAAAGTGCTCAGCTGCGGCCGCCACGGCAGCCGCGGAGAAGAGTCCCACCGAAATCAAGTCACCTAGAGACCAAAGAGAAAGCACAAAACAGAGAGTGAGACCAAACATTAATCAAAACCAGTCATAGTCTCAGTCGCCAATCCCCAAACAACACTGGTAATCATCTCGCTCTTTCGCTCACATACACACACAAGCCCACAAGGTCATCGATCGATCCAGAAGTAGAATATACACAACTCAATATAATAAAATTTTGATGATCACGTTAAAATAACTAACTTAAAAATAATATAATATCACCAATCGATCCAAAGCCAAATGACAAATCTCAGTAACAATTGCAAACTGACACGCTCACTCAATGGTTCCATAACTCGCAATATTCACACTACTAGTGCGCCAAACGACCCACCACTGAGAAGTTCGAGCAGCGACGGAAAAATTTTGAAAAAGAGACATCTATTAGCAAGCCGAATGACACAGCAAGGATCTTTCTCTTTCTTTCTTCTACACACCGACATTGACCATCTTTGGAGAAGTCATCGTTTGAGATAAAAGCCAAGATCAAGAATTGTAAGAAATCAATCAGAGAGGAAAAGCAAGTAAGATAGAAAGAGAGAACAAGGCCAATGTTGACATAAACACAAAACATTTTACTATAGATCATGCAATAATCAAATATAAGTAATCTTATATCATGATTCAGTCAAATCTCTTCAAATTCAAACCAACACAATCTTAAACATTTTTTCTGCATTCATCACTTTCATCTCATTGGTAATAACTCATTACAATTAAAATAATAAAATAAGTGATTGAAATACTTATCACTTATCACTACAGCTGCTTAACTAAATAATAAGTTTTCTCTCAATTATAGAACAACAATAAATTGCTGAACAAAATAACAAAAATGTGTCTTTACACCTATTTTGACAATTTTTAATATATGAAGATGACAGTTTGCTTATCATGGCTTTCCTCATGAAAATCTAAGTTGTAACAAGTTGTTACCGGTTATGTTTGCATACCAGTATCTAAAGTTGCTTTCCTCAACTTTGCTGATATATAAACACATGTGATTCTTATGAGGATTCTAGTACAATTGGGAAGTAAAAAGTAGAAAGAGAGGAGAGAAAACTAAAAGTGCCATCTCATGCCTGGCTGGCACTTTCGATGACGCGCGTTTAGGTTAGGTTGGAGCGTGAGAGCACCCTCTCCCTCCCCCGAAATATCACTCACACTACCGTGACTCAACTTAACAACTTAATTCTCTCTTCTACCACACTTCTCCTTTTTCTCGCGTTCACATGTTGAGTCTTATTGCAAAATCATGATTTTTTACGTTTCGCATCTGCCCTTCTTTTTGCACATGCGTTATCTTTTTTTCACCAATAAGTTATCGATAACCTATCTCAACTGTGGTTGAATTTTCAATACGATTGATGCCAAACATTTTTAAATGTTAACTGGCTAAATAACTTTGGTAGGGAAAATGCTGAATAAAGTGTGATGTCGTACTTGAACTGCGGTGGTGTGGCTTAAGGTCCAAATGGTGCTTTTGGTGGTGGTGCATGCGAGGTGGGGATGGAGCACGCGGCTGGGAACCAATCTCCATCACCAGCCGGCCCGCGTGATGATAGGTCGAGGTCATCGGGCACAGCAAAAGCTCGTTTCAAGCTCGAGTTCGGGACAGAGACAGAGACAGGCAAACAAGCGGGTCAGTGTGCCCACACCAGAGGGTCAGGGTCAAAGGGCCAACTTAATGTTACGGGCAAATGAATTTAACTGCAAATAAAACGTTATTATTCAAAATCATGCATAATCTATGTTATTTTTATAGTCTTACAACCAGTAAAAATGCACACCAGGATATAATAATCATACATTTCTGTTTCACTTTTACAAGCCGAATAAGTCATTGCAACAAGCTATGATGCAATCGTTTAGTCTTCTATATATCGATTTAATCGAATTAAAGCTATTTTTAAAAATGTAATATATAATATCTGCACTGTGAAGTATTAGATTTCTAAAAAGAAAATTTTTTTATCGTACTTCTTTCAAATTTCGTATGTAAGAGAAAAAAAGAATCAAACAAGAAAGTTGAATTAACCTTGAAGGCGTGAAGTGCCCAAAAAAGAGCTTCTTGAACTTTGGCCTAAGTGCGTCACAGCACAGGCAAACGTGACCAAAGTGAGCTAGCCCGAGTGATAACTGCCAATCGATCTCTATCGATGGTAGTTCCATCCGCTCATATAGAACCCTTACTGGAGCGTTACTAGTCATGGGTGAAGTGAGTGAGGTCTAAAAATAGACTTCTCCTCATCACTCCATACCTCATTGATGGTTGCCAGCTCTCGATACATGAGAGTTCTTAGGCTGCATAAAGGGCTGGTTTAGCAAGCTTATCTCGGTAGGCACTGGAAACCTACCTCTCTGAGGTTCTGCCACGCGTGTTGGAGTTGCAATCTCGCCCCCTGCTTATATGGATGCTGCTTTGAGACAAAATGAAAAGTGGGGAAAAGTACCGATCCAAGTAACCCTTATGCGACCCGGACCAGATTGATATAACACTGAAGCTATTTTGGGAACACATCAACGTAATTCCACAGACCATCAGCGGCTATGGCATTATCATCAAAACAAAGCTCTAAAACAGCATAGTCACAGATGTAGACAACAACATTGGTAGTATGGCAAAGCAACATCAAAGAGAACAGTGTGCAATCATGTTTCAACTGGGGCGGTGACGTAACTCAAACATAGAGATATAGATCGAGTGATAGATTCTCTTGCAACAGTAGCAAAGCAGCATTGGGAAGCTATCAGACAAGTTTATCCAAATCCAGCCAGTAACGAGAGGGTTAAATGACTTTTCTAGTACTACAAGAACACTTTTCCACTGCAGTCTTAAGTGATTGATCGGCATGGAATGTAATCATAGTAATGTTCCTTCATCTTTGATTTATGTTTTTGAGTGTTCAAATCTGTTAGTGGAGTATAAAGAAAAGTCCCTCCATCTAAACTTTTAGCCACTAAAAGATAAAATAAATTATTACAATTGTTAGTATTACCTGTAATTGTATAAGTCTTATTCTTGTATAGAAGAATGAAAGCAGTTTTAAATTGTTTGCTAATGTAAAATTATTTTTGATTTAAATAGAATGTTTAAATTGTGTTAAAATTTAACCTAAAATGAATAATTGGTGTACAGTGAATATATATTCTGTTATTTGTGTACTACTTCTGTACTATCCTTTGTTAAGGCCATCGACCACATCTAGACTCGGAAGAGCTCGTCTCATGGGAACAATTGAGTATCTAGGATCAAGACTCGATAGCTTAGAAAGGTTAGTGACGCACAATTAGTATTCCCTAAAGTGTTCAACATCCCAATTATAACTTATTTAAATTAAATCTTACTATAATATCGATAACTCTGAAACAGTTTGTAATAAAAGTTCGAAATAAACGAGTAAAGTATTATTTCTGCAGTACGCCCTCACAGGGATTCTGGTGAATAGACTTCCCTGGAAACTACCAACAGCATCACATCAGCTAGGCATCAACACCCAACGAGTCACATTGTAGATGAGTGATTGAAGAGGGCCACTTTGCTGAGTTTACAACTCTATTCTCTGATGAGATACTTTCAGTCAGTTAGAGCGAATAACGATGCTATCCAACTCCTATCGTAAATGTCGTCATCACGATGACAACCTCTCTCTCTCTCTTCTCGCCACCTCATCTAATCCTACCACTACCACAATGACTTTGTTTACTAAGCACTCTGAAAAGCACGCCATACCACACGACATGACTCCTGAAATCAACTTCTTTCTCTTTCTCCTAGAGACATCTCAAACGTCACCATCACTGTAGCGTACTCTATCAAAACACCAACTTGTGACTCTCTCTCTCACCCAACTCAAAGTTCAAAGCTGTAGAACAGGCACCTTTCTACTACAATAGACCCAAATCAACTAATCCAAATTACCCCTCAAAACCATAATAATAAAAATAAAAAACTTGCACTCGCCAGTAACATGAGCCACCTCAATAACAACCTAACATATATGTTAGTATACTAAACTTAATAATAAAGAAAAAATCAAAAACAAACTGTGATATGGTTTTATCAAGTGAACAGAAGCTCTCTAGATCTGTCTCACTCTGATGCTCTCCAACCGCCTAGTGACAAACTTACTATCGATAATTTGATCATGAGAAAAATTAATTTGCCAATCAAAGTGGTTAACAATCAAATCGGAGTCTTGCATTTTACAAGCATAGAGCTATCACTGATAGCCTATCAGATCGACAGCATTCTCCGTAATATGTCATCCACAAGTATATTACTTTTTTCTTGCGTAGTGTTTTGAACAATACCATTGTAAGCAGTGTAGCTTTCACGATGTATAAACACAGTCTATTTCCTACTCTGCTTCTCTTTTCCAAATAAATTCGAAGAGTACAACTTGAAGCAACACTGTTGAATATTACAGAGTACGCTGTTGTTCTAGCAACCCTATACAAGCTTAAACTATGAATATACACGAGTCAAGTGATCCAGTTTAACTTGAAAATGACGTCTAGATACTCTAGAATTCTATGAAATCTTCAATAAATAATATGTTGGTGAAAGTGTTTGTGAAAATAATATACAGTTCCCAATTTAATCCAAATAGAATTTTCGATCAAAAAGACAATCCCATGACTAATTCACCTCATTATTCATTTCATTCTTTCATTATGTATAAAAGAGTTAAATTGATAACCTACAGTTGACATAGTTATAAGATTGATACCTTTTAAAACCAAACTTTCAAAGAGCATTTGCTTAGTGTGAAAACACGTAATATATATGATTTTGGTTTTTGAAAGCAATCAGAATCAATTGCTCACAGCTTTTTAAATAACTGGGTCAAATTCAAAATGCACAAACTAATTTGGTTTGGCACAATCATTTGATAAATCAATGCCTAATTTCGCCTTTCATATTAATTTGAGCAAAATCGGGAAACAAATACATCTGATAAACTTGAGATCAGTATATTTTTGCTAAACTTATAGTTTATAGCATAAAGTCTGCGTCTCAGTTCAAAACTTTTAAAATTAAATATAACTAACGCATATTTTATTGAGGTTAAACTTATGTTGCTTAAAAATTTTCGTTAAAACATCAATACTAAAAATAACCACATAATACCCGGAACAATAAGGTTAATAAGGAAGATAATCTTTAATATTTGTAAAAGTTCTAAGAGAATTTTTAATAAATTACTTTGGTTATAAGAAGTTTTAGCTTTAGTTATAAAAATTATTAAAAACTAAATGGACATAGTATAGTAATGGGTAGAGCAAATAGAACCTACATTTTCTTATAATTAACCTCGGACTTATGCACTGTTTAGATGGCAACGACTTGTCACTGACGATGAAAGATAACAAAATTCACAGAGACATGTAGAACGTGTTAAAATTGAAAAGGAAAAAGTAGAGTGCACTGAATGACGGTATTTGCAACGATGGTGAGAGAGAGAGAGACAGGTGTCAAGGCGTAGAAGTTGTTGCCATGCAAGATCCTCATCATCATCATGTACACCAAGATAGAATGCCATCAAACGCAGCAAGAGAAACGAGAAAGATTCACTTTCACTTTTCAAGAGATGAGAGAGATACACAGACACACACACAGGTTTGTGGGGAGTGATTTACTATGAGAGAGATCTCACATGGCCACTTGTCGAACAAGTTGGTGTGTCTGTGTGTCAATCTAGGACAGAGGGTGGTAGTGTTGTCTTGTTGAATATACGAAGAGAGGGAGAGAGAAAGAGGGAGAGGGAGAAAGGGAGAGAGAGAGGGAGAGAGAGAGAGAGGGAGAGAGGGAGAGAGAGAGAGAGAGAG
>DVQH01000254.1:0-32658 GCA_018231625.1 Papilio phestus
CGTATGTTTTCTTATACCACGCGGACGAAGTCGCGGGCAACAGCTCGTCTTTACTAAATTGAATTCTTTTATTTTAGTGATGCGTAGTTGTGTATAGTTAATGATTTAATTTTTTGACCGACTTTTAGCAAATCTACATTTGAATAAACTAAAACAAGATGCACTTTTAGGATGATTTCGGTGTAGGAAGCGTTTAGCATCAGTCCAGTGGTTGTTATAAGAATCGTTAGTGAGATTTTTGTAAGAACGTGATGAGATCGAGTAGATGGTTTTTGTTTTAGAGATCAGATTACGCCGGAAAATTTTAAGAAATCTTAGTAATTTAACAAACTGCTGCCGGCTGCCGGCTGCCCTGTCAGTGGTCTGGCCAGTGGTCAGTAGTAGTGGACAGTCGTACAAGTGGCCAGAGGCCGGGCTAAATCAACAGGCCAGGTGTGGACGTACGCGGAGCCGCTGGCTAACGTGGGAATACTTATTAATCATTTCTCAATGCTGTGTAGTGCCTATACGTCTCATGAGCAACTAACAGGTTGTAGCCCAAGCTTAAAGTCTTTCGTTTGTCGAGAATATCACATAATTTAGATGTAATAGCAACTATTGTGTTTTTTACTTTAATCCTTGCCTTATCGAAGGTAAATGTTAACTCGTGACTCACCGTTGAAGCGGTCTGTCTGTCGGCAATGAGCCGGAGATCCCGGATCAAACCTTTCTCCGCCGTCTTAGGCTGTCTCGGTCACATCGATGTTATGTAAATTGAAGTATTACAAAATATAGATGGACTCATGTCTATCAAGATTATTTTATTGCAAGTAGCGCGTTAATTATTTGCTTATAGGTAATCGATTAATGTTCTCCGAGATGACGTCATGATGTGAGGTCACGGACTTGTCGGTGCCGCCGCTGTGTCATGAATAATTCACGCAGATAATTAGACAAAAACTTGTGCGAGGACCTTACGATTTGTATTATGCTCCAGTAAATGATGTACATTTTTAACAATTACGGAAACAATTTCCTTGTGGCAACCACTTAAGGAATAAAAACTTTATTTAATTGAAGTGAATTTAGATTCTTAGCGGTAGTGAGCTCCAATAATATTATTAAGCTGTCAGTTTGTGGTCAACTGTTTAATTGTAGTTAAACCTTGTAATTCTTTAGCAAAGAACTTTACTATTGGTTAAACATTTGTATAAACTGCGTGATTTAATTGCAATGTCAGCGCCCGCATCGTAGTTCGTCTGCCGAAACAACTCCCTAACTGGGTCATTGACAACTTGATAGCGCAGCTCCACTCGCTGCTCGCTGCAAACAACAATAAAACGGTCGACATTGTCTGAAAACTTAATATACCGTTAGACAAACAGATGAAAGATTTGAATTTCGCAATATGCAATTCGCACACAACTTTTATAGTTTTATTTCTTGATTGTTAGTTTCTTACTGACATGTTTATGTAAATGAATTGCAACGTTTAGGAATTTAAACACGTAATGTGACATAAGTTATTTGTAGAGCGAGGGCCACACCTCGGCAATGTTTCCGAGAACACTCGTGATATTATCAACAGAATAGGACACACATCGACAGCTTTGATCTTTGACAAAACACAATGTTTATGGAGTCAAATAATACGAAGATATTAAGGTATATAGACGAAAAACTGATTCGGTTGATTTGATATAAAATGTCGAAAAAAATATTTTTGATTGCATATCAATTCAACTCTTAGGATAAACATCATAAAAACCATAGTGGCAATTCTGCTTGCTTTGGATCGTTGCAACAAATAATGCTCAAAGACGGGTGATGGCGGAAACAGCCGCTGCGGGCGAGTGACACCGCTTTCTGCAAACAGCGCACAATGGCCAGGCCTCAACAATGCCCCTTTGTAATTTCTTCAACGTATTTACTACGCGAGTATCGGCGCGCTCTGTTTGCTCAACTGTTTCGCCTCGCTGTCGCGTCGCTGAAAGATCTCTTCATTATAATTCCGTGATATGTATTAGAATTTACTCTTTCAAATATGTAAAATGACGCATCAAATGATGTGATATTGATAGCAGTGCAAACTGCACAAGCAAGGAATCATTATACACCATTCAAGTGCAATGAGCAAGTATATTGCATATGCAAAAGTTGATAGCGTCATTAGAGATGGCTCATCAAACGAGTCTAAAAATACCAGCGGCCGGGCTGGCGTCGCTGCGTAGATAAACCAAATAAAGGCTGAGTCACGTCGCCGGTCGAGCGTCGTCCGCAGCTGACGCCGAAGCCTTTTTGCTCACGTTTTTGTGGCGGCCGATGAGGCATTTGCACATAGCTCGGAGATATTACCCATCGCATCGCCCCGACCGCGATCTCATCAGAGCCTATTCTCATGTTATTGGCTTTTGGTAGCTCATCTTCGTTGATAAAAAAACTACGTTCCAATATTAGTTATTGTCAGACAAAATACAATCTGACAAATTATTGTCAGATTGTATTTTATATACAATTTTGTTATTATGAAACAAATATGAATTAATATGCAGTGAGAACATTCCTTGCGAATTACAGAGCGACGTAACGCAGAACGCGCATAAGATCAATCGATAAGCAACATGTATCCTTGGTATTTGATCATTAAGTTTAGCCAGTGATCTAAGACCTCTGCACATTCCTGCCGGACAGCAGTGACACACGGACAGACTGACATCGACAGCGAGGCATTGCAACTTATCGTCAATCGATATTCTTGCGATAACTACGTAACGAACTGTTGTCGTTCATAGATATTGATAGATTCATTATAACTAAACTATGCTCTTTTGTTATCTATTTTACTTGACGAATTTTATTTTGTTATTCTTCTTTTTATGTAATCGAAGATGATATTACCATTTTTTTTAATAACAAAAGATACAAATACACAGGTGCACAAGTAAAATGCGTGTCTTGACGTATGTCGTTCTTGTGCTAATGTGTAGTGGTGTTTGCTTTTGTGTTCTACGACCATAAATTTACAGACCTCGATAACAGTTCAGACCTCGAATATTATGTATGTAACAAACCAAAAATATTTAGAACTTCCGGTGCCACTTAGGAATTTGCAGGGTATGCTGTCTATGTTCAGGTGCTTTTAGCGAGTTAGTTACACTAACTCCTCAAGGTCGATCACACGCAATGTTTTCCGACCTCTAGCACAGAAATTTTGATTTAAATTTTAGAGATTTGTTCGTGTTTTATTTTGCTTTTGAATGTCTAATATTTTATCGATTGGTTATGCTTAACTTGTGTATGACTGCGCGGACACTACCTCGGGTCCAGGCATCCATCATACTTGGTGCTCACATGCAACGTATCCTTCAGTTGAAATGTAACGGTAAATGTCCATTAAATATGTTAAACACAACGTTTTTGAAAACAAAATAACTATGCGAATTAATTAAATTTTGAGGAAAAGCAGATTTAAAGAAACACGATTTGTTTTTGATATAATGTGATAACGGTAATTGAAGATGTTGTCAACAGATTTTATCTTTTCTCAGGTACAACGATTTAACGTGTAAAACTAGTGTTTCCAGAAAGATTTTGAAATTCACGTGTTAATTGAAAATGTGTATATGGTAAAAACTCATTGAGCTTGGATATGTAAATCAGTCGGATGTCGTGTCGTAACGACATGGGTGTCGCGTGTCGGTGCGCAGGCGCAGACGAAAGTAAACTGAAATGCTTAACGTGTGTAACGCGCAGTTAGTCTCGCTGACAGCGTTACTATGAAGCCAACAGGAAACTAAGCTATTCCTTAAAAAAAAGTCGGTCGTCATTAACTACAAATAATTAGTTAAACGTTGTCCTGACAGGTATTGTCAGTTTCGAGTGACGTCACATGCACACATCGGCCGCGCAAACAGTTCACAAATCAGGGCCGAGTCAATGTTTGCAGCCGTCTTGTTAGACACCGCCGTCAATATTTGAGGCCAAATCGAGCAGAAATACCACCGTAACTATTTACCTGCGCACTATACGTCAGTGCTAAATACACAATCTCTATCCTTTGCTGTGACGTTGTGTTTTCCTATCAAATAACAGCCGGGGTAGAGAACCGAAGATTGTTGCTAAGGTTACCTCGGAATGATTAGTCAAGTCCTAATTAAGATATCTAGATGTTAAAGTTAAATGTTACTTGTCGTATACAACTATTGTAATTTGGTTGCGTTTCTATTGAGCAAATAACTTTATAATACCGATTTTATTCTTCTGTCCGGCAGATTTTTTTCAAATCCTAACAACATACAGGTATTTGACCGAGCAGGCATAGGGTCAGGAAACTGAAGAATTATCCTCCAAAAAATACAATTCGCAAAAAATATAAACCGCAAAGCAATCAAAGCGTCCAAATTGAAAAATTGCAAAAAAAGACTTTGTGAAACGGGCGAGTTGGCGCCACCTGCCTACTGGGTCAACGAACGCCCTCACAATAGTCCGAAATTCATTTAATATACATATAGGTTTTCGATCTTATATTGAAAAAGACTATTTTTAATTGAGTGGGAATTTTAGATGAAAGCATAACTAAGCATTGTGTTATTATGCACTTTTTGGTACGTGTGGCTTTTTCATCCGGCGCATTAAAATGTAATAACAAACAAAACCCCATGATATGTACACAAAGCGATTTGATTGCATTTAACTGAGATTCCCACGACAGAATAGAGTACAAAAAAAGTACATTAAGACTAGAAATATCGGTAGAATTCAACGAGAATCTTTCGTCCAGTTAAAAATATGAGGTTTTTTTAGATTACACTTTTTATTCAAATCGAGTAACAAGAGAATTTATAGAAATTGGACATTGTTCAATCCAATCTACAAGATAATTTCCCTTCAGAGACGTGCCGCTGTAGGAACAGACGAGTCGGCCCTGTTGCCATTCTGTCGCCAGCACGTACATGTTAACTATATCTAAAAAAGTAAGCGCCACTTTTAGATAGTTTTGTTCTTTTAGGTTTTCCTAAATTTTGTATGAGGTAAATAGTTGAAAAGACATATAAAGACGCTACCCGCTTGCATTTTTGTTGAAAATATTTCTTACAAAAGTTTTGACCTGGTCACATGTAATACATGATTTTTTTTTATTTTAAACTAATGTCACATTTATTTCGTTACTATTTATGAATTATTCATGTTTTCTTTTAATTTATTAAGCACGGTAACGTATGTAAATGTGTAAAAAATGTATGTATAAGTAATTTTAATAATTGTGAATTAAGTAACCTCAACATTTCCCGGTTCGTCTTCCATAGAGAGAGAATACTGACATGATAAAATGCAGATTGTATCTGTCGGTGTGTGCGGCGTGCGGCTTGTGGCGTGCGGCGTGCGGCGTGCGGCGTGCGGTCTCTGTGGTTAAATAATCTGTTAATCAATCACAAGGCAAGCTTTAAGGCTTTAAGTTGAATAGGCTTCAACATAAAAGGAATCCCAGTTATTATTTACTATATCATTCGATCTCTTGAAAATTTATAAATAAAAACATCCATTTATGATTTTTATTGTGAATCATTTTTACAATGTATTTAAAGTATTATAAAGTACTCGAAACTTTTGCTTAGAAGCGTACATAAAAATAAGATGTATATGCTGGGAATTTCGGAGTCCCTTGTTCCAGTAACATAAGTGGACCTTTCGTGTCGTACTTTCACACGGAAGGCGGGCGGCAGACGGCCGGGAGGCGGGCGGGAGCTGCGAGGTCGATCATCCAATTGAGGCTGAGATTGATAAATGACTACCGGTCACCGGCTACGGAATTACCTGACGGCTCCCCTTTGTGACCGCTCTCATCGGGAATATGGGCCATCGGCCGGGCATCTGCTGCCGCCGCGACGGTCACACACAGAACGAGGTTACGCGCCTAACTGTCAATTATCCGATATTGGAGCATTTGTACTTTCTAAAGCATCGTTAAGACGGTGTTTGGGTGGTGGTCATTGACCCCGAGCCGCTGCGTTAAGCACACTGCCATTTGCTCCAAGTGCTCCGGGATTTCCCCGCATCGTTATGTATTTTGATGCATTTACCTTACGACCTAACGAGCTACGTAACTAAAGTTGGTAACATAATAAATTATTTCCACGGTGATACGTGGAAATCGCGACTATTGCTTTTACTTTATAGGGCTAGAGTGTGTTATATAGTGTTCTATATGTCCTTCCATGTAATATCTCGTTAGTTTAATAAATAAGTAAATAGTTGAGCCTATAAAAGAGCCGGCATGCAGCGGTGGTGAAGTGGCGCTTGTCCGCGGTCGATGCTTCTAATTACGAGATGAGATCAATTCACAAAGGAAAAAGTCGTGTGCAAAGCATCGAGTTGCATCAGGTCCGGTGACCAGGCTCCAGGCCGTCAGGTCGACGACCTGCAGCTATGCGTCTGCGCCTGCGCCTGCGCCTGCGCACTCTGCCGCCGTCTTTTTGTCTCTCATATTATTTTATTTGATTGCAATCATGATAACTGTGATGCAACGCGAGAAGCGATGTTTTTATTAAGGTTGTGAATACAATTTCACAAGGATGACAAATGTAATAAAAGGATGTCGAGGCTCGGTTCAATTGATTTAATTTGTTGGTGTCGGTTGTGCGCGGTTATATTGTCTGGCATGTCCTTCCATTGCAATGGTTTACATCGCTTTTCCTTGTTCGATGTCACCTTAGTAAACTTTACAATTTACCCTATACCTTCATCAGCGCTTCAAAAAGATGTTATTTCTCGGAAAAAATATTAAAGATACTAATAATATTAAATATGTTAAAGAATAATATGTGTAATAATTAAAGTGTTTTTTGTTGCAGGTGTGAGGGCTCCATGGCGGTGGCGAGGGGTCTGCGCGCGCTGGTCGCCGCGCTCTGCCTCGCCTCCCTCTGCAGCGCGGGTGAGTGACTATCATCACTTCCTACAACACGCTTCTCCATACATTACTTACATCTTCACCTTCATATCATACTGATTTCTAGATTAATAACCTCAACGAAAGTCCATCAATATTTCGCAAGCTTTCAAGTAACAAAAATTTATAAAATTCAATACTTTTGGAATAAGTTAAGATGTAATTTATAATATTTGTAGATATTTTACAAAACTTTGTTATGTTGATGGTTAATTTATTATTGCTTCAACAAATACTAAGCAATATTTCAACATAATTAAGTCGTTTGAACTTAGCATAGTTATGTAATAGGTACGTCGTCATTTATGTTTACTAAGCACAAACTACTAAGCGCCGTGACTCAGCTCGTGCGCTGGCTCACGCTGACTGAGACACGAATTTACTAAACTTTAAGCTAGCCCATGAACTTTATAAGCTCGCTTAGATCGTGTCTGTGTCACTGTCTGGAGACTGCCACCTTGATACTATTAAAAGCGACATAGAAAAAAGTCAAATATTAATTAACGAGTATGTTTCAAACGGCATTTGAATAACATTTGTGAAGAGCTTTCAAATTATTTGGAATCAATTGTAATTACTCGAGTGTGTTGGTGGCTTTGAGAGGTAGTGTATAGGAATGTCGGTTGACCCCTACCTGTCCTGCTGCTCGCTTTGTGGTCATGTGACATGTTTGGAAATATTTGGAATAACAACATGATGACGCATTTGCGAGACGAGACCTTGTTGATTTGTGACATTCGACTGACATAACATTTGGTAGGATATAGAGTAGGTGAGCAGAGCAGAACCAGATTTTATGAATGTTGATTTAACTCTATAGTCATAATCTGTTGTTACCAAAACCCATAAAAGAAAAGATACCTTATTTATTTTCTGCTGTAGTGTAGGTTTGCAATGATTGTAAATATTTTTTTTCGTTGGTGTTTTCCTCAATGTTAAATAAGTAACTGATAGATAAAAACTTTACTCATGAAAGATTTTTCAAATGTGAGTTCTTTTCGTACTCTGTGACAGTGCGATTCAAGTGACTTCTTCGCGGAAGCGGGGAGTTGTATTTAGGCGAGGTCAAGGCCCACTGGTTCGCATTTCGGACGAGAATCTCTTCGACTTTTATTTGTACCGCCTCGCTCGAATTGCACGAGTGGAATCTCTCATATTACACAAATATGCTTGATTCTTGACTCGGAAGGAGAAATTAAACATAAGTGATATAGATGGTAAAGGTAAGAGATTAATTTTTGAAATGTAAGAAGCAAGAGGAACGACATTTATTGTGCTAGTAAATTATACGTTTCTGTGAGACTTTTCTGGAACAATTATAAACTTATTAATAATTTGTGGTTAGGTTGTTTCTTGTCTGCAAAGAGCTCGAACAAATAAACCGTTTGCGGCGGACTGGGGCACACACAATGGTCGTCTGCGCATTGACAGCGACTTCATTATAAACTATACCATTGTACATAAAACAAGTTATAAAAATCATCGCTTAAATTACTTCGACCCGTTTGAATGGAATATCGTGATCACTACAAAAAGCATAAAAAACTGGCACTTGATGGTGAAGTTATATTGCATTTGTAAAGGTATTCATTACAAGTTAATTAGAGTCTCGAGGAATGCTGCTGACAGGCGGCTGAAGTCGTCCTACAGCTCGTAGTTACAGTGGCGCCACCTTCGCTTACAGCCAGCTACACTTTTGAATATTCATGGCTTAATCAACTTTATTATCAAGTGTGTAAGACTAAGAAAAGTAGCATAGAGATGAGTTGTACTGCGTCAGTGGACAACGTGACAAGTGTCTGCGGAGGTCGCACCCTCTTGCGTGATGGGCCTCACAGAGATGCGCGCTCATTATGGAACGCGGTGTGGTATGTAGCTGTCTTAAAGTATGAAATTGTTAACCCGTCTGTTATTATTTTTGATGTAATTTACTTTACTTAATTGCTTAATGTATTTTTACATCAGAATACCATAATTGAAAATCTTATAGACAATACTATTAAACTGACTAGTTTATCTTAATAATAAACTAAAACTTGGTAATAGCTATGATTAGTCCATTAAAACATCGGCAAGGAACTTGTATCTTCGAGTGCCTGCATACATATAAATCTTGACGTAATGTAATGTGCAGTTTGTTTGTGCTTAGGTAATCAGTTACGTGTACGCGCTAATTACAAAGTGTAATTTGAAACCAACTACCGTTCTAATAATTTTCATACTACTACAGAATATTTGAACGTAATTTGATTGTAAAACTGAACATTTTGTTTCAATCGGTACATCATTAACTTCAGAATAATTATGTTTGTAAATTAACATCATTTGAATGATTTTGAGTTGTTTTTTTCTCTCAGGGCGGTATTCTTGCTCAGTAGACATTACTTAAACTAAGAAAAATTAATAAAGATTATCATAATTAATATTTCCACAACAATGTAAGAAGTAATTGGACAGTAACTTACCATTCGGGGCGCGGTGAGTCATGCGCGGAATGCCGCCGGGCCGGCCGTCGCGGCCCGCGCACCCCGCGCACCCCGCACAACCCCCGCGACCGCCACAGCCTCCGCAGGCTCATCACACATCTCAAGTAATTGCCCGACAGGACAACTGACGCAATCATCCTCAATACTAGCATATCACAGGAGAACTAAACGATGCAAATATTCTGTAGTTTATTTAGGACACGTTCTCTAAACTGCTATATTTAGAGTATGACTTATTGTAAACACAAACAGAGACTTTGCTTTCATAAAGGCAAGCCTTACAATATTATTGGCAGATGTGATTTACTATTTCACAATACTGTTATTTTAATTAAAATCTTCGAATCACAGCCATAGATCGCTAATGTAAGAAGCTGTGGCGGTAAAAATATCATATTTAATTCGAAGCATTATTTATGCACGGTTATAAAATTTTAATCACGCATTGCTTTTAATAAGCAAGTTAACGATATTTTATATGATGGAAAATATTGGTCTACAATGACGTTAGCATTCTCAAGCAATGTCAAAAACAATTCGACTAGAAACTGAAGAATCATAGTGCACAATTTCCTAGGCGTTCTATTTACGTCAGCACTCGGAAGCTTTCAAGCGATCTCTCGGAGCGACGTTTCCTCTCTAGGAGGAGCGCTTTTCCGTCGTAAGGGGTCACGTTACGCGGCGCACAACTGCCGTCATGTGACATGCGGAGGAACATTCATGTCGGGACAATATCGCGCCGAGATTGCAAGGTCCATCGCGTACGCACGGATAGCATTAACGACCCGCCGGCGGCGATGCGACACGGCGCGCAGGAAAATGGACGCTTCGCCAATGTTATGTCATCAACTTGAGTGACGTCGGCTTGTGTCGCTGTGCATTGTTCCATCGCTATTGTGCCGTTTGTGTGATATATTCTATTGCTGTCATACTTTCCTTGTTTATTACTTTACATCCACTACAAGCAGCCAGGTCAGTAACGCAGATAATGTGGTGGAATCACGATGGTATCAAATAAAGTAAAGTTTTGGTTTTCAAGTTTATTGTAACTGAACTTTTGCTTTGCTCAGAACAACATGTTGTTTATATTTACATGATATAGACGTGAGCAGGCACAGGTTCGCGCACGCATGTCGCTGCGCCGGCAACGTGTATCGGCTGGACGTGTCCAATCTCGAGCCGCTACGACGCTGTTATAATCTTACGTGACTGTTTACTGTTTACACTCTCCAGAGTGTCCACATCATCTAAACAGCGGAGACGTAATCCAGTAGTAGCAGTCTAGCTGATAGTTTACGTTATCATACTTTTCAAGTAGGCAGGCTGCAGATCGCAGATTATTTTATGTACCACAGGATGATTTGAGACGTAAAGTTATAGTAATACATCATTGTGTTATATTATGATACTTTCCATATTAGTTTCTCAAACATGTTATTTATTTAGTTTTAATACTATCGAATCCCACTCGTGTTTATAAAACATTTACAAA
This sequence comes from Papilio phestus, assembly GCA_018231625.1. Taxonomy (NCBI): domain Eukaryota; kingdom Metazoa; phylum Arthropoda; class Insecta; order Lepidoptera; family Papilionidae; genus Papilio; species Papilio phestus. The sequence continues at coordinate 10,904 of DVQH01000254.1, forward strand.
GTACGAGTATTATTTAATAAAGTATCAAGCGTTCATTTAAAGACTTGAACTCAGTGTTCACAATATTTATTTCATTTTATGTTAAAAAGAAACCAAATAATGGTAATACATGTATTAAATGTAAACTTCCCCTGGTGCGCGGTAAACCGGGGTGAAATTGCAACCGAAAAGCTATTTGCGTTGTCTGCGTTGGGGGAAAATCGATGGCGTCCCTTACTTGAGATCGTGTTTCGTGACAGCTTGGCGTCAACGCGAAAGAATAAATACATTGCCGCTTCCGCACTGGAACTGTGGCACGCGGTGAGGGTCGCCGCGGCAATGCACAAGGTTATTGCCAAACCGCACAAGTTTCCATTTGTAACTCCGTTTATGGTAGAAGGGAAAATTTTATGGTAATGTTGTTACGAAGCGTCTTGTTCTTGTTATCTCTGTCTCATACGAACTGAGGATATGTGTTGTAAAATTAGTAATTTCACTGTTTGTTCGCAGTTTTCAAAGTTGCGCGCAGTATTGACTAGTGATGCAATAGATGATTCTCGAATCTTCATTAGGTGTGGAGTTCCAGAGACAGGTTCTTGTATGTGTAACAGGAAAATATGATAATCACTTGTTTGACTCATTCCATACAAAATCAAATTATTTGACTTAAGTTGAAATGAGAGGTTTGGCAATACAAACGAGATGAGTGATGTGACCTTTACCTTAATGAGTGGACATATGCCCTTTGTGTGACATCAGCTTTGATTTTCCTTGTCATGACACGGCTAAAATCGCGTTATGTCGCGGAATAGATTCAAATTTCAAGACTTATGTCCGGTTTACACTTGGCCAGTACAGTTGGATTGCAGCGCTCAAAAACTGACACGCAAAAACTAATTGACGTCCGTAAATCCATACAATCTATGACTGGCTGTCGCAACTATCCAAGTGTACTGGTCAAGTGTGAACCGTGCATAAAGTTGTGTGTTAGTTACGTTATGATGTAAACTGTTACCATTCAGTCATTCACCATTAATGCAGGAACAATAGGTCCGCTAAGCGAGCGTGCTTGCGCGTGCTCGCCGGCCGCGGCCACGTGCTGCCGTGTCACGCTGCGTGATGTCGAGTAATACCGTGATTGTATACAGTTTACTATAGAATAAAGTTGTTTACCTTTGCTGTAACTGCTTAATTTTCTATAATCAAATCATTTACAACAAAACCTGTAAGTAAAGTGTAACTGATCCGACGACAATGACAGTGATCCACATTCCCCGTCTCAATACCGGTGCGATGTAAGGTGACCGTTATCAGAAGGTCTACAGCCTCTAGTCTCTCTGCCAGGGGTGCTCCGAGGCCGGGGTCGCAGGGTCGCAGGGCTCGGGTTCGCGGTGACACGACGTTTAGCTCCGCTGCGCTTGACTACCCCTGGCGATAATTAAGTCGTCACATAATAATTAATATAATACTAAACACACAGAAAATATTTACAGCATTAGTAGGATTTAATGTTTCTTAAAGTTTAATCCACATTAGTCCTTCGATTAAGCGAGAGTAAAAACGAATATAGAAAAAGCACCATAGAAAATCTTTTCTCGTCATAATAGGCTTGAAACTACTTAATTGTAACACAATAAACACTTAAAACGAAGCTCGTGTAACAAATGACATGTGCGTTTAAACACGCAAGCAATTATTTGGAATACAATAGCGTACGAAATGTCCAAACAAAGCGGCGTTACTAAGTACGCCTCGCATCGCCTCGCCTCGACTCGAGTGTGTATACTGCCTTCAACAATTGATGACTCAACCGCGACAGGACACGAGCAACACACGTCACACATCGCATTACGAACACGTGCTCACTAAAATAACAAGAACTGTCATTAAAATCCTAACTTATTGTACTTCTGTAAATCTAGTCCAGTCGTTTTAGGCTTCAAAACGTCCCAATACAGCGAATATACCGACCAGCGAAAACCCTTTCGCCATTGTCGTACTTTTTTTGGGGACGCGGCGCTTATTAAAGTTCAAATATGACGATCTATCAGTATTAATTTTTTAAACAAACATACAGACACTCGGTGTATAATATACTATGCGGATTTGCGGTACATCGTTACGTGTTTGATGTTTCAAATGATTGATGACTCTATAACGATGACAGCTACTTGCGTCACGGCACGCACTTGACTCCCGGTCGCAGCTGCACGCGCGTCTCCGCACGCTAGTGCGTTATGAGACACCGCTCGGTGCTCAGAGCACGCAATGCCCAATTTCACGGTTGCAGGTAATGCTGTTACAAACTGAATTAGTTATGTTAGTGTTATTACCTATTACGTCACCCAAAAGAAATGTAATAACTTGTTTTCGTATTTATTATATAGGCTTACTGGTCGTGTGTTCTGCTCCTTAAACGCTCTTTTATAGCTAAAGTTATTTGTTTTTATCGAAATTCGTTGTAAGTTTTTTGATGTTAATTTATTAATTAAAACTCCTCAACAAAGACTAGGCATGAACATAATGCAGTTTTTACATAAATTCTTGAATAATATCCGCGTTCCTCCCGATGTGACCATGAGAAGCACGGACATGTACATTATTTCTACGACGCACCAATATGATAAATAAATCAGTTAACGCGTCGTTTGCGAAAAACGTGATATAACGACCCCCGGGTGCTACGTCCTTGTTATTTTTCCATTAGGAAAATGTCCGGGAGGCTTTATGGGCAATAAATACTTTTCATGAGCGCTGCGGGACACCGCCCACAGATTGACAAACCACGCGTCGCATAAATGTGGCTGTAAACCGGTCTAGAACCATTCATTATTTCTTTCCGAAATTAAACAATAAACAAACTGCAAAAACCGTGATTTATGGTATATATCTCTCTTGAACTGAATATGAAACTAATTACAAAACATACAAATTTAGAAACTCAATGGCAACATAAAATAATAATTGATTGTCTACTTGTTTTGCACAAGAACAGAAACGTATGTGGTTTTGTATTTGATTTATAGTACCGATAGGAAATGTATAACGTTGTCGAAACTCTACGGGACACAAAGTACATAAATCAAAGCAATATGAGTGCGGTCGGAGGAGAGGGGCGACCTCCACAGCCCTCGTTATTTATTCGCGTGTCATCCCGTAAGAGGGTTGAGGCTGAAGATCATCATTCAAATTATTTCGGTGAAAATGAAAACGCTTGTAGCGTCGTTGTTCACGATTTTCAATTTATCCGTATTAATGTTTTTTTTAATTCGTAAGTCTTCTGTGAACAAATAACAGGATTTTAACTTTAATCATCTCGAATCAGTCGAGTGCGGTGAAATCGATCTTCAATACCGTAGTGATTTTTACTTTTTCGTAACAATGACATTTATGAAATTAAATACATTAAAACCAATGAAGAAATGTTGACTTTAATATGTCCCAAAGATCGGCTAAAAACATGCAACAATAGAGTAAAAGCTTTTATACTTAGGCGATAAAAACATCAGGAATACATTTAACTCAACAATACATTATTGCGAAATACTGCGCTACTCTCCAACGAGCGAGAATAAGTTAGCGGGAGTCGAGGGGGTCGCATTTTCTTCGCAGATCGCTTTTTCTAACGGGAGCTCGGAAGGCACGGGAGAAGGGCAAGCGAGGGAGGGCAATTAGCCGCCGGATTGTACAGAGAGGTTTCTTTGTTCGCCGAAGCTTTCGGCCGCTCAAAGATTCGCCAAATTAGCCGGCGGATAGGGTTTTCTTTCAGCCCACTCCAGTACTAAAGACTGACTTTTTTGAGTGATAGAAAAAGTAATAGCTTCATTTTACTTGAAAGTACTTATTTATAAAGGTATCATTATGTGTTCTTGTCGCGACCATCGCAAGCTCTATGTCACGAAAGTTATAATCACTTAAATTACTTTCAGCATACTGTACACAAGACCTTGTGTAAATATTTATTTAAATGTATTGTAGTTAATTCATTTTAATTTCATTTCAGGACCTGTGGGCCCTCTTCCGAATGTGACCAGCCTAGACCTCGGCCTCAAGGAAGGTAAGAAAGTTACGATGTAATAGGGCTCATTAGTACATGTTTAAATTAATTCCTAATGACTTCAAGTTAAATTACGTAGGAAGTCAATTTCTGAAGGGCAGAGACGTGTGTTGCAGGTGGGTGCGCGGTTGGCGACGTGGTGTATATGCCTGGCGACGAGTTCGGCGGGGCGACCGCGTGCGAGCGGTGCCGGTGCGCACACGGCGGTGTGCTGTGCGAGCGAGAGCAGTGCCAGCCGCGGCCCGGCTGCAAGGCGCTGCACCGCCCCGACCACTGCTGCCCAACATATCAGTGTGGTGAGCTCCTTCTACCCAACACCTTCAATTCTTTTACCTTTAGGACTAAGTACGAGAACAATACAAATTGTCAGAACGGACTAAAACGATAAAATTTTGATTTTGCCTACTGGTGATCTTTCTTCAATATCTTAACTCTTTGTTTGTGTGTCAGAGTGCGAGCAGGAGGGGCGGGTGTACGGCAACGGCGAGAAGCTGGTGGACCCGCAGGACCCGTGCCGCGTGTGGTACTGCCAGGGTGGCGAGGTGGTCTGCCGGCGCATCGCGTGCTTCGTGCGTGACGACTGCTCGCCGCGCCGCGTGCCCGGCCGCTGCTGCCCCGAGTACGACAACTGCCCGCTCAGAGGTCAGCTCGCACCAAACACTACAACTACGGTTTTTTATTGAATGTTTTGATTACTAAAAAATACTTCTTTTTACTATGAAGTATGTTTGTTAAGATACGTCTTCCTGAAGACATGCGCCTTCTTTAATACTCATAAATACCGCACCCATTTATAATACGTCAAAGTCTATTTGAGTTCGCGCCCGACAAAATGGAATATAACATTATGTTGTTTAGAATTGTTGTACCTGTAACTTGTATTAAAATCTTGTTTCTTTATATAACAGTAGAAAATAGAAATATACTAACCTGACTAAAAAAATTAAAAATTCTGTAGTACGATAATGTTATTATCAAATTAAGAGAGACAATCTTGAATTGTTATGCCACTGATTCTCCTGCTTCGGCTCAAGAGTTGTTACATCAAAATTAACTATGAATTACAGGTTTTTTAATAATAATAATGATTGAATGTATATTTTGGCATTTCAGGTGTTACAACGATTTCTGGGATTACACCGGCGGCGCCCAGTGTGTCCGCGCTGGGAGACTCGGCAGCCAGGGTTGAGCCAAAGCCTATTAAGGAACCGGTATACCCACCCAAAAATGAAATAACAATCAAAGAAATCACTCCCGTCTCCGAGATACCAGTTATCACTGAAGTGAAAATAAAGGAGATTCCGCCCTCGCTCGGTGTCGATGAATATGCCTCGTCCAAGTCGCCGCTCATACCGCGCGAGGCCACCTCCGAAAAATCTGACATTGATGACATGGAAACACAAGAAATAAGCAATGATGAAATATCGGCATCTTCCAATACTTCCGCGCCCACGGAAGCGTCCAAATCAGGTGATGAAAGGGACACCGCCCCGCAAGCTACCAACGACGCCGCTCCCTCTAAGATCAGTCTCTCGACACAGGACTCGATAAATAACAACATCTACACCGCCAGCCTGCCTATAGCCGTCGCCACTGCGGGCTCGCCGTCGAAGTCAACTAATGTAGCCTCGGTGTCTCCCAGCAAATCTTCTATGATAGAGGAAGAAGATACTTCTTTATTCGATCACAACCCTGCTTTCCCCCCGATACCTGACGACTTGTCAGTGGCAGGAAATCACGAGGAAGAAGTATTCACGGAACAAAATATGGATACTGAACACGTGTCCGTGGCTCATGAAGTGGTGAATGTCGCGAGCACAGCGGCCGCTGCGGAAACAGTTGCCGCGAAGGAAGCCGCCACCGCTGCTACATCGAGCTATACTTCCGAAGCGACCTCGGCCGCGTGGCCAAACCCTCGGGAAATTTCTTCGGACGGGAGCATCACTGAATCGGATGAAAGCGTAACTATAGTTACATCAAAATCTAGGGAGAGTTCTATGCTCAATTTGCGGTCCGTTGTACCCACGGAGATATTAAATGTCCCCTCTCATATGGGGCTGTCAGTAGAGATGAGCGACGGCACCGCGGCTCCGAGTACAGAGTCGCCAGTGACCAGTCAAGGAGCCGAGGAGGTCAGTGAAGCAATTAACTTAAATCCCGTCGAAAGCATCCCTACGAGCACAGACGATCCCGATTCCCCAGAGCTCGAAGCCGGCGGCAACACCACGGAAACATCGGCGCAGGCGAGTGGAGGTCATGTTCCGCAAGAACAAACCACTAGTTCCATCTCAAAGTCAAACATAGGCACGGAGGTTACGTCGCAGACGGAACTGAGCTCCTTGCCAATCGAAACTAGCGACCAAAATCCCCACGACTCGTCTGAAAACATAACTAAAGATAGATCATCGATGTCTACGGATGATCCCTTGATGTTGGACGATAGCGGTGACAAACCTAAAACAGTACCGTCATTGGTGGAAAATCAATCTTTTGAAAGCTTTGAAACGACGGAGATCGGTTCCTTAGCTTTAGGTTCGCAAGAAACTGCAACCGCGGGCGTGGAATCGATTCAATTATTTTCCGAATCCGGAAAAAGCTCCGCTCTCATCGAACAGCCTACTGGCAGGAATAACAATGTATTGACCGATCTGATCAAGATAGTCGGCGACGTGGCCGCCATCGGAGACCACACCGACTCGCCCCAACTCGAACATCAAACTGCGAGTCCGACGACCATTTCCGACTCCGAAGAATTGATACCCGTCAATGCCGGTTACAAAAGTAAAAATAAAAATTGGAACCTCAATTCCATAACCGAGGTGCCGTATAAATCTAAAGGCAATAGCAAGCCTAAGGTCGTCGAGATTGAAGATGAGGACGACACCGATACGATAACAGACTCTCCGGCGCCCAACGATAAAGTGGAGCCCACCACGCGACGGCCCATCATAGACAACGTATCGGATGAAAAAGCTGAAAACAAAACGGAGAAGAAAGATATAGAGATCATAACGCAGTCCTACGTGCCGACGATAAATAGGCGACCTACGAAGGTGATCATGAAGAAGAGCAACGAGCGATCAGTCACAGAGCGGCCCGGAGCTGGCGAGGTGACCACTGACGGCGGAGGCGACTCATCAAATGCCACCAGCGATGCAAATGTCAATTCTGACACAACAGATGCACCAATATCGGAGGCTGCTGCGACGGAAGCCACTACGTCGAGCGCCGCCGACAGCACGCCGAGCGCTACCGACACCACGCCGAGCGCTACCGACAACACGCCGAGAGCTGCCGACAGCACGCCGAGCGCTGCCGAGAGCACGCTGAGCGCTGCCGACAGCGCGGCTGGCGCGGACGGGCCGGTGCAGACGACGGACGCGTTCGGCCCCGCGCAGTGAGGACACCGCGGAACTGTCGATGGAACCTCAGCTCAGAAAAGTAGCATTTCATAGTGAATAAGTTTCATTCGTGAAACTAAGTTAATGTAGAGACTAATAGATTTAAAGAGTATAAATTACCTTGTCGTATTTAAACGTCGACTCAATTCGACTTCTAGCTCTGAAAGATCTCTTGGCTGGATGTATATTTTCGATTTCAGAGGCCAGGTTGTACCGGTCCGATATACTAGCTGGACAAATTATTTATAGTTTAGATGTAACAATACGAGAGACGCGAGCCCTCGGCGTTTGAACGTCGTCGTGTGTGCCGTGTAACACAGGGCGCAAGTTTTGTCGTTAGATAAGTTATTTATTTTAGTGAGAAATGTGAGTAAAACGATTAGTAAGCAAGCAAGCTAGTCACAGAGAGCCGGCGCGCGCCGCCACTTGCCGCGCCGTCGTCGCGTCGCACCGCGCAGTCGCAGCTCCTGTAGCATTCCGCGAAATAATAACTCGTGCTCATTCTTACACAAATGCAACAAAATTTGGTACAAAACGAATTTGATATAATCAATTATGAACCTTATGAATATAGATGTAGATGGTTTAGAATTATATGAATGTTATCGCACATAGTCTACGTTATTGCACAAAGTGGCTACATGTAGCGGTAGGTCGGTGCGTGGCTCGGGCGCACATCGTTTTAGATCATTCGTTTGTACGTTTCCTCGTTTAGAGACCGATGCGGTTTCGACCATTTTATTAGTTTGTATTGATGTTGGCCAGCAGCAGCAGCAGCAGCAGCAGCAGCCTGCGCTGCGGAGGCTGTGTCACATTACGCTCCAAGTGAGATTCCTCAAGGTGCTCCTTCTTGCTCCGGAAGACCGTTAGATTCTTTTCCCGGGCAATAAGCGCATCTGCTCATTGTATTATTTAATACTTATTGTTTTTTTTTTACAAATAAAAGACATTAGACTGAATTATTAGTTTTATTTTTTTAACAACTTAAGAGTAGTACGAGTTTTAATGCAGCACCTACGGCTGTAATGTTTCCGTCAGTAATCTGTCTTAGCCAACCCTCTCGTTAAAAGTGTTACGACATTAACAGTAGTCATGTCGCATCTCAATGACCCGTTTATTATAACAAAATGAAAGTCTTTAAGTTGGGTTTGGTATACGTAAGCATGATTTTCCACATTATTGAAAAAGAACTAAACATAATTTATTATTAATCTAATCTCCGAAACGGCTGGGTCGATTTCGACCGGACTTTCACTGAAGGGTAGCAGTCATAGACGGACATATTATAGGCTACTTTTTTATCTTAATACTGCGTGGACGAAGTTACGGACAACAGCTAGTTAACCTTATAAATACATCGCATATGGAGGCCGCATACAACGGATGTGGTACTTGCTGATTGGGCGAAAGAGTACTGTTTTGAATCACATCTTTTAAAAGTCATGACTCTTCACAGCAAAGAGCAATAGACTTCACTATATTTAAATAGGTAACAAGCTGAGGCACACAAAGGCGGAGGATATGATGATTGAGACATGTAACTGTGTGACCTTAGTGGTCGGCAGCGGGCGCTCCGCGAGCACATCAACATCGCACTTCAATCCCAGTGACATGTGTCGTAACTGCCACAGGCTCGTGCGTTATTCTCATTCAATTACTTAAAGCGAAAGAAATATTAAACTACTGAAAATTTGCTACACCTATACATCGGTTTTAGATCCTTATCTTACCTTAGAAGTTCTAAGACTAGGGGCAGGAAGGCATCTTTGGACTTCTTTTAGGTTTTTCTAACAATTTAACCATCTGGAAAATGGATATTGGGATGAACTTGTTTTTCTATTTCTATAAATATGTATGGCACATAATCAAATGCTATATCGATATACTTTCCGCCCGATGGAAGCTACACAAATCTTGTACAGTATTATACAGCTGTGGACGCTATAGGCACGCAGTCGCCGCTTACTTATCTTATAAGGAAACTGGTTCAAATCCGCGCATCGACATCGAAACTTGACTTTTGCCTGCGCTGCGACTGCGCGTTACTTTACGTAACGATATTATGATATGCTTTTTGAACTCCTACTGCACGCTATTTAAATAAACTTGGATTCGAGCGATTACTTCATATTATACAATTCTCATATTATTACTAATTAAATTTTATAAAAATCAACAAACTGGATGCAGTTTAAAGACTTAATAAGATATAGTAAGTTAGTTCTTTGTACATGTGTATAGATCTGAGAGGACTCCGCGTGCACCCTTCTAATTTAATCGGTGAATTGGTCTAATGCTGACCGCATTTTCACTTTGCTGTGATCGCACAATGTGCAAACAGCACATTGGGAGCTTCATGAACCTTTTCGTTTCTGAAATCGTCTAGTTTGTACAACAATTGTTATCCATTATAGTTTTTATTGCAAATCTTAAAAACAAAATATTTTGCAAGCATCATTCAAATGCAAATGAAGAAGGTATTAAAAAAATTACAGATTTCGAACGCAAGTCTGTTTTGCGTCTTTAATGATGCCAGGAGTTTTATCTTAAATTTATATTTAAGTATGCGAAAGTAACATTTATTTTGACTATGAATTAATTAGGTAATACAACATGTTTTACGTAATTATGTTTTCGTTTATCAACTCGGCTTTATTCGACTGTCGTGGATAGTTTGCGGATAACGAGACACGTTACTGTCGAGAGATCTAACAATTCATATTATTTGATAAATGTATCTTATAGCCGAAGTGCGCCTTTCTAATTAAGATGTCGTCATTTAGGCAAAGTTCAGGCGCCTTTCTACCGCGCGTATACCGGAGCGGGGCCCACTTGCTACGTGCAAGACATTTCCGCGTACACCTGCACAGAATTTGACTTGTATGAGACAGGTAGTGATGTACCGAACACTATATGATCTGGCTTGACATTTTGGCAGAACGATTAAGACTTTTAAGTTCTTTTAACTTAATACCTATGTTACTTATCAGTAAAAGGCATGTTTTTAGACGTGTCATTGCAGGATTGGGCCGGAAAGAAGTATGCATTTTGATGAGTAATTGTTTATTTACTTTTTACTATTTAATGTTTCCCTGTCGTTTATTGTATGGGAACTTTGAACCTCGTGGCAATTTCGTAATGCGGCGATGATGTAAGGTAATGGCAATACTACCGTTTTGTGTAACAGCCCTAACGTCTATACAACGATGCTCAAAATTCATAGCACTTTCGTTTCTACGTTACGGGCCGCCAGCGGGCGCGCCGCACTGCTTCGCGCGCGCTCAGATTCACTCGCATTACTTTCATTGCTACAGTTATATTTCTGGACAAGTTGCGTCACATGTCACGCCAGATCATCACGTATAGTGCATTCATAGACGTTATAATTGACTCTACACTTGAATAATCAGAACCTTAGGGGAGAAGTTTGGCGCTTTTTATCGAAAGCTTCCACAATATTTAAAATAACTACTAGCTGATATAATGTGTATTCACATAACTTTTCTAGGACTCGTATCGTACATTAAACATGCTAATTTGTTTTTAAAATGTCTGTTAGTTTTGCAAATTCTAGTATAGTTTTTTTTTCACATTGTCTATCAATATTTATTTAAATTTGTATAAGCCGGCAAAAATTGGTCCCAGAAGAAACATTTGCACTGGCTCGGACGTACAAATTCACAAACAGAGACCGGTCATATTAACATATAGATATCTCATCATTTTACATTAACAACTAAACAAATTTGTTTTTTTTTTTAAATAAAATTATGCTTAAAGAATGTGTGTTAGGTTATTTGTTCAATTGTAAACGAATTTGTTCAAGCTCAAAAATATCTATAGCCACTATAGGTCGGGTGCCACTGAAAACAGCTGGTGTGGCTCATCCTGCCCCACGTCAGTGCGGCTACCCCAACAACCCGTCACACTCCACCACAGACAGATGTGACCACTATTCTCTACTTACAACGACGCAGATTGCTTTCAGATATCCAACCTGTCACTTGGCCACTTAGCGCCTCTCCTCGCATTGCATATCCGCAAGGTCATTTATTTTACTCAGTATCGAATAGTATCCATATACTCAATGTTGGAGTAACAACAAATTTCGTCACATTTACTTGTAAATCATGGAAAGTTGGTAAATGTAGGATGCAGTTTGGTCACAGCGTGCGCACATGTAGAAATGCAATGTGATTTTGGCACTACTTACCTTTGTGTACTGCATTCGTTTAGTCCTTTTCAATGTTGGGCCACTAAACGCGCTGGTCAACTTACCCTAATTGAAATTTTGAATTGCAAATTACATACAGTTACATTGTATGAGCCTCATATTGAGATTCCTGATCGCAATTAAAATTTATTGGTTATGAGTTAAGCTTTTGGCACAGCACAGCACAGAGTAGCAAGTAAAGCGTTCCAAAAAACTAATTACGAAGGTGAATAATGCAAAAAGTATAGATTTCATTTATCACATTCGCCAATAAGATGAGCAGCTTTCGTAGCCCCGGCCGATGGTGAGGACGGTTGCGCAGACGCATGCGCAGGCGCGGTGAAAGTGGCGCGGGGTGCGGGGCGCGGGGCGGCGTGGGGCGGCTATATGAGCGGGCGGGCGCCGCGCGCGTCGCACTCCGCAGCCTGCAGGTGAGCTCCTACACAGCCTACGCTACACTCCACACCAGCCTTGTTGTTGTACCATCAATATTCAATAAGAAAGTGTCAATTCGTGCTCACGTTAGGAAGAAGGCTCTAATTTAATCGTTCAAAGTGAAAAATTCTGTGTCAATAGTAAAAGTGGTAACGGACCTCAGGGGCCGAGGGTCGACTTTCGCGCGCGTTCGTGAGCTGTCCGCCGCCGGCGCCGGGTTTATGTAACTTGTTTATTGAATTAGTGAAGTCGAGCTTCTTTCTAGATCTAGTACGAATATGTGAATTAACCTTTATTCTATTAATCGATTCCCGTAAGAATTGGTCGGCGTAGCGGACTGCGCAGCATTCGCAATTGTATTGTTGTTTCAGGTATAAGTAAAAGTAATAAATTGATATTTCAGTTGCGTGTATTTGTAACAAAGTGAAGATGAGGTTCGCCGTGTTGTCACTGGTTGTGTTGGTGGCGCTGGTGTCGATGGTGCGGGGCGCACCGCAGCGGGAGGGCGCCGCCTTCACCAAGGAGGCTATCAAGCAGGCGCAGAACACCTTCCTTATACCCAAAGACGCTGAAATCCAGAAGGTAACGTAACTAAACTACTTTATAAGTTCAAATAAAGACTAGTTGTGTATAAAGTAATTAGATCCTTCAACACTTTACTTTGTGTGAGATTTCTTTAATTTAAAACAAAAACGCACAATTTGAAACATGCGACAGACAGACAAGAATTTCTCGTATAATTGTAAAATGACCAACAGGTGCAGGAAGGTATCGAGCTGGCGGCGTACGAGTCGATCCCCGGCAACCAGAAGATCGACCTGCGGCTGATCCTGGGCGACCAGGTGCCCGAGGAGGTCATCAACAACCTGCAGAGCCAGGTGGACCAGGTCGGCCGCCACTAGACCGCTATAGCAACTTTAATATGAACTGGACACCGGTACACTCTGAATATGTATACAATAATGTTCCCAAATGAACTAGGAAACTTGCGCCGCTGGCATCATATTGACAATGAAACCGCGACAAGTTTGTCAAATGTCCGTCCAACCAGCGAAAATACAAAAGCAGAGCATCTGTCTATCAAGAAGATTTTTTAAAATTTCAACGATATTCTAGAATAGTTTAGAAGGTGCCAGTGTCCAGAGGAGGCGGTGCGGGGCGGGGCGGGGCGGTGTCCGCGGATGTTGACTAATATTTAATTTATTTGTGACGCAAGTACAAGACAGTGATTGTGATAAAATACCATCTCTTTTGTATGTTTGTAAATAAAAAAAATATTGTTAGTAATAAAGTGACGAGCTTCGTCCAAAACATGTCGTTTCCTTTTCCTTAAATGTATTTTGGATTTATTATTTTGATATAAAAACATTCGAGCACAAAACGCTTTACGACACCAAATAAAAATTATCTGGACAAACTGGTTAGACATTCGAATTAATTGAAAAAATGCAGACAAAATGTTTATACTAGAAATGCGGTCAGTGACTAGAATTTCTTGATGTAGGCTCGATGAATATTGATGGACGATATCGCCTTGACACTTACCAAAGTTGGCACAAAAATCTGACCAAACACACAAGTCACAAACGTATGTTAATTAATAGATATGAAAAAAACAAGTTTGATCGTGTTGTGTTGCGAGGCTGATTGCTGCGGGACCACGCACCCCGCGGCCTCGCGGCTCCACGCCCTGCGGTCTCGGGGGTCAACACACGCTGGTAAGACGATGACTATTTAATGACCTCAGAAACATTTTTAAAAACGTCTCTACCTTTGTACGGTTGCTTTTTTAACTATGAATATTATTGCAAATTGAAGTTTTAACAATTAACATTTTATGCTTACTAAGTATATCTTTATATTTTTTTCTTCCAGTAGGATCTATACCTTTTTTCGTTTCTGCTTTGTTGATGTTTAAAGAAGTGTCTGCAATTTTTTAAGTTTACTGTTTTGTAGTTGCGAAGCATCCCTTAAACTTTGATATGACTACCTCAATAACAAGTAAAATTTTCTACTCTGCTTATAATTACTTCTGATTACGAAAAAGTGCATATTTAATAAGAACACAAACAGTTAGATTTTCAACAGTCAGACTTAGAAAAGGGATGTTAATTAGAGGAAACAGTCTCTTCCGTTGCACAACTTGTCTTTACAAAACTAAGTACCCAACGCAATGCGGCTGCGGAGAGCGTCTGCACCTCGGCGACTGAAGCTGCGCTTTACGCGTCTTATGTAATGCTAAGTTATTGTTGCTCACACTTTAATAGACGTCATTATACTCATCTCATTTGCTAAATCTTTACCTTTGTGGATTACACTGTTTAGGACAGTGGTTATAAAACTTCTTTCGACTGCCATCCGATATGTAGGAAGAGGCTAACTCAGGTTGCGAACGTTGCTACACTGCTGCGGTTAACTTAATTGGTACTCAACAACTATGTAGAAACGCATTACAATATTCAAATTATGACATAACCAATGATGCCAATTCGTGACACACATCGACAGACAGATGGACACGAGTCGTTGCGAAGGCGGACGGTATAAACATTATTTTATTGTCGACCTCAACCTCTGCCTTTGTAGACGATCCATCTTTAAAGTGCCTCCACAAATGGAACTCGATTTCACAATTGAATTAACAATATTTTATCAGGGTTAAAACTTCGCACTTACTTAGAAAAGTCCGGCACCTCCATTGGCGGTGCGCTCTTGCACCCGCGCTGCTGTGGTCTGTGTGCGACTGCACATAAATGCTGTATCATGATGCACTGCCTACCAACTCCTTAAGACCACTTAATTAACAGGCTGACTGAAATGAAAATTCGACAAATGGGTCGGCACATCGCACACACACAAAGCTGTCAAACGGTTTACTATGTCATTATTATTATTATCATAATATCAGAACTGAAAATTTGTATCACAAAATAACATCCGTCCCCTCGTGCGGCGCAACGCGGGCGCGAGGCGCAAGTTGCGATTGCAACACGTAGCATCACGAGTCGCGCCACTGGAATCGACAATGGTGGCTTATAAGTTGCTGCCGGGACGAGTGGAAAGTGTTTATAAGACTCAGACAAAAATCACTTGATAGGCACACTTACTATTTTAAGTATCGGGTCACTGATTACTATGTATATTGCTTGACACCAAAGCTGACACTGTTAGCGTAAGGGTTGATAATTGTCGAGAAGTAACGGAAGATGAATAGATCTTCTACAAGACCTTTTAAAAGACGTCAACAATGGAACATTAAGTATCCTCAGAGAATATCGGTCGTCTATGAACTAAAGATAATAAAGCGAAACAATATTTAAATTAAACTGAATACAAACATTAATTATTTAGTGTAATGAAGTTGTTAACCATGATATTGTGACGCTCAATGCTCGCAGTGGTTATTTTCCTCCTATGTAGTGATTCTTTCCATTCAAAACTTTCTTCTCATGTAACGTTAACATAAAATTAACATTAGTACGCCGCACACGAGCGCACAGACAGGAGGACAGTCGCGGCAGTACGCGAGCTGTGCGCGGAATCACTATGTTTCATTTGAAGTATGAAGTCGGTTAAAAAGAGCTTGATCGCTTACTAAATGTTATTAAAAATTATCACATAATTTTATAAGAATATTTTATGATTGATTGTTTTTGACACATCGCCTGTTTTCAAATAACAGACGTTTTAATTTAGAGCACAAACCTAGTTTTGTAATAGAAAAGGTGCTGTCAGCCGCCCTCAGTCCAGGTTTTTGATAGGCAAGTTAAAAGCTCTTGAATGCAAATTGCTATTTTTACTTAACCATTACCCCGGGTGTACACTTAACAGTTTTTTTAAACAAAATGAGTGCTGTGAATGTAGGATCCGTGCAGCTGTTTTGTCGACTGCTAAAATTGTATTTTTGCATGTTGCTATTTTTATTTGAAAGGCGCATTTGCTGCAAGCGACTGTGTTTTAACAACATCATAATGCTTACTAATAATACTGATATTACGTGAATTTACAATACATAATTATTTGTATAAGAACCATTTCAAATGACATTCATATACAGTTCCAGTATACAGATATGCGTTGTGGCATACAGGGCACGGCAAGATCCATGTTTGCGAGAGCGCGGCGAGGTATCCCGCGGGAGATGAGCCGCATTCGTGCCTCTTTGAATTGCTTGTTAACTACGCTATAAAATGTTAACAGATTGTTTTTTGCAGTTTAATTTTATAATGAATGTGGCGGACGGATGTTAGTGGAGGGCTCGCGGACGCGGGGGAGTGCGCGGGGGCGCGACGCTGCATCTCACGCCAGCTAATTAACGCAAAAACCTCCCTGTAATTGAGGCCCGCGCGGCTCGTGGGGACGCGCAGGGCTATGCCGGGGAGGTAAACGGTCATTAGCGAGATTTGTCGCAGTCCTTACGACGGTACAATGTTGTGATCTCCCGCGATACCGCTCACGGCTTGTATAATTAAAAATTATAAGAAATGTGGTCGCTAAACGTTCTAGACGCGACTATGTTATTTGTTAAATTGTTTAATTGAATGTCTTTTTCCGTGTTGTGTTGGTCAAGTATTTGAAGTAGTAAACATTAAGTACATAAGTTATTTATTTGTAGGTACGTAAGTTGTGAGCAAGACATTGTTGACATGTTTCGTCGGCAATGAAACATGTTTTACTTTTTTTCATTTGCAAAATTATCAACGAAGCAATCTTACCTTTAATCGTACATTAGGTAATCAAAATGGTTGCTTAAGTTAGGGAGGACAGCGGTAAAAGTAAAGGAAAAAAGCATGATTGAGGTTTTAAATCTCATCTTCCTTCTCTAATAAGAAATGGTGCATCAGAATCGGTCTGTGTTAGTTGACGTTCTATACAATGAAGCAGCGCCCCTGGCGGCGCGCTGACGCAACTTGCGTCTCCACGCAGCAGCGCCGCGCCCCGCCGCCCGCATGCACTGATAACAATACTTTTAATGACAACTTTCGCCCTGCAACTGCGAATGTTTCTAATATTTTATCTACCAATGTATTATTAAATGCAATATGTTAGCGTCTAGTACCTACTTGTTCTCGACAAATCCCCTTACTGTTTTTAGCTATTTACTTAAGAACTGCAAGTAAATTGATTAAGGTCTATAATTTAAAGGGTTTTATTGTGCCATGCCAGATAATGTAGGTATTCAATTAAATGTGGTAGTTACATTTTTTTGCCCTTTTCTTTTTAAATGAATATTGGTCAGTTTGCATGTATGTACACTTACTTTGACACCAGGAAATACGACTTTTGTATTAAAAACTTAAAAAATGTATTAGGAAAGAATAGTGAAGTGGCGGCCGCAGAATCCGTGCGCACCCCTACCAACTGCACTCACGTCGCTTCCCGGGATGCGGGCTAATTACCAACACATATTTAATTATCCCGCAGCCGCATGCGACTTCCTGTGCCACCCTGCGCCCAGCGAGCAACGACTTGCGCCCTAACCTCAGCTACATTGTTGGAGCGGTGAGGAGTGCCATTGTCTGTAACGCCCAGAAAAACCACAGCCTCCGGGCCTGAGCCCGTCAGCCGGCTTACAGGGAACGAGTTTACCTGCACAAGCGTTATGTATAGCGCATTGTTAAAAACTTCAATAATAACTCAATTGATTTAAGTGCATATTCTTAACATCTTAATTTCAATTTATTGATCTTACGTTGGATTTTTTACTAACAAAATTTTGCTTTCGAGGTTCAAACGTTAATTCGTTTTATTCTAAAATGATGTTACATTCTTATGTTTGTATATACATATTTATTTACATGGTCATGAAAATACGACACCGGTGCGGTGATACAGACCGCAGCGCGCGGTTTCATCCGCATCTTTGCAACTTTTTTTACTTTACCGACAGCGGTGGTGGTGACGCAGTGCGTTTTATGATCTAGGTGTACACTCTAAATATAAATAGGTGGATAGAATACTATACATTTTATATTAGTGATAATGTTCGAGGGATCTTTTTTCTTTATTAACTACAAGCGATTGTGTAGGTTTAATTTGATTTTTTAATTTATTATTGGGATATCCCCAAGTAGAAGTCCAAGGTGTGGGCACTGAACAAAAGCCGCTCCGCCGCGCAAGCCTTCAAAAGCTGTCAAGCTGTAACTTAACACAATAGACGAAATCTTAAGTTTTTTTTTTAAGTTAAACCATAATCAATTGGTGTTATCTGAGAGATGGTGCGGCCGGGTCATCGACCTCGGGTCACGCGTTGCACCGCGGCCTATCAGTTTGATCCTTGTCCCGGCCGAGCCGCGACCGTTCCTTCTCGGAACCTAAGATGATCGAATCACTGTAAAAAAGTTAATTTTGCCAGCAGCGGACATATCCAGTTAGTTTGTTGATACAATTATGGAAAAAATAAATGCCGCAGA
This sequence comes from Papilio phestus, assembly GCA_018231625.1. Lineage (NCBI taxonomy): Eukaryota > Metazoa > Arthropoda > Insecta > Lepidoptera > Papilionidae > Papilio > Papilio phestus. Next base: position 29,402 of record DVQH01000254.1, read on the forward strand.
TTTCAATCGAAGTAGAGCTAGATAATCGTGAGTTTTTTTGAGGTTAAAATATACCTTAGAACATAATCATTTTTAGTTATTGTTTAAATGTAAAATATAATGACCAATCAGGAAGTGGCCTGGCGTAAGCGGATTCAGTTATATTTTATTCTTCCAGAGTTTCTGGTCAAGACATGAACCTGAATCTGAGCCATGAGCCTGTTGCTGGCCACTAGCCGCAGTAAATTGCTGCTCTAACGTGGGCCGGCAGCCAGGTTTATGATTGCGGAGGACGGTAAGAGCGATAGCAACAAGAACATAATTCGATATAAGAATGATCTCCGATAGCGATATTTTAAGTGTTTTATTTCTTGCTTAAAAAAGACAAAAATTGTCATATGCTTATAATCCTATTCTTATTTACTGGATTATTATACACAATAAAAACGACGGTAGCCTATTTCGCAAAGCTTTATAACTAATATTCAGGTGACAAAAGAAGATGGCCATTACAGTAATTACAGGCGATGGTATAATTATGAAAAGGGTGGGCTCGAGGCTGGCCAGTGGACAGCGGCTGGCAGCAGGCCGCAGTAGAGCGCGCGGCGCGGTCGGCGACACACGCATCATGCTGGCCCCGGCGCTGAGCGTCCTCGCGCTGCTCGCGTGCGCCCCCGCAGGTCCTTTGTCCATGCAAATACGCGGTCGACGACCCCAGTGATATATGTTAAGACAAACGCGACTCGCACCGCCACTTTTTGATACATTTTGCTTTTTTCGCCCATCTGATATCATCCCCATTATTGTTTTGCTCCATCCCGGTTTTTGAAGTCTTTTGTTATTTTTACCGTTATTTGTCTGTTTAAACACAAATGTGAGTACTTTTTGATTCTGGTTAGGCTATGGAGATAGATTCTTTGGCACGTATGTTTATTTTGTTCAATTATAACAGCAAAAAACAAAAATCCACCATGGAAGTCGTACGCAGTAGTAGTAATCGTAGTAAGCACCTAATGTCATATAACACAAAATGTTATAAAAGCCAATGGAAACGTAAAAAAACTTAACCATTTAAAGATTCATTTTAAAACCTTTTTGTTAACTATCGATCGGATTATTCCGGTAAAAAATAATGTAAATTTTGTGCTAAAACATTTTATTAAATTATATAAACTGTCAATTAGACTTGCAGTTAATGAAGCGTGTGGTAGGTATAAGCAGAGGGTGTAATAACTTAATGCGTGGTAATTGCGGAGTGTCGAGGTAAGTGTGGTGACTGAGTGGCATTGTCGGCGTAGCGGCGCGCTGCGATACATTAGAGTTCAACGGGCGCGAGATTACACTGCTCAAATATACAACAATATACAGTGCATAATATCGTGCGTAAAATGAGTGATATTTGTTAGCAAACGTATTATTGCAAAAAAAGCATACAATTTGAGAATTTAACTTCTCTTTAATTAGTTAAAAATGTACTCTATACTCGCTTTGAAGAAAAATTTATACGTCATTTGCAAAAGTTTATTTTTCATTTGAAAGAATTCTTTTGTATTGCTTCCTCTGTTTCCTTCTGATTACTTGAATAAATAATGGTATTATTAAAATAATTTAATCGTGAAAGCTCGTGAGTTATTTATAATAGTTATTGGAAGTTTCAAGTATCAAAATCTTTGAGACATTGTAAACCTACACGAAGTTTAAAATAGATGCTTAGTTGAGGTGTGCGCGGTGACAGCGAGCTGCAGATGTGTGTCAGTAGAGCGAACAAAACAATAGAGCATCTAGTTATCATAACAAATGACGTTTTCATTTCATGTTGCAAACGTTTGTTTTGTTTTGGCGCGAGCTTTGCCCCGCATGTCACCGACTTCACTGACGCGTCTTATTTATTTGCAAGCAAAGCTTGCACGATGTTGAACACTAATTCGTTAGCTGGATTACAATAACTACAATTTAACTTATCTATGATTTTTAATTTATTAACGGATTAGATAAACGAAAAAAATGGTACTTCGTGTTAGCCTAGAATGACGTAATTTAAAAAATTGTTCAGCGCAAAATAATAAACAAAGTCAACAAATTCAGCTTATAGTTATGTAAATTGCGTCACAAGCAAAGAAATTGTATACGTACAATCCGATGATACTAGCGACGATAATGTATGCAAAGGCGACGGCCGCAAGCCAGCTAGCCGCACTGCCACATCTTGACCTTTGATAATTTAATTATTTCACAATAACAGCCTTTATTGTTATACATTTTAAGCTCAGCAAGTGTGTATCAGGGGTCTGTTACGAATGGTCGATAGTAGTGAATGAGTTGGAAGACAAACGTAACGTGTTTGCTTGTTCGACAAACTGGAATATTTAATGGCGTGCGACGAGATGTGCCGTTGCTGTGTGGCCGGTTTACTCCACGAACGGCAGCAATAGCGGGTATCGTTTGGAGAGATTAGAAAAATGCAAAATATCGATTCATTAAATTATTAGAATAAGACCGTGAGTAAAATCATTATAAGAGCGAGCGCATCTTGTTTTTAAACAAGAATACTCATGTTAGTATTTACTACAAGTCCCATATATTTGACGACATCCGGTTGAGCGGAAGTCCGTCGCCGACTGCCGCCCGTGGGCTGGGAGCTGCGCCGTGGGAACCTCATTGTTCCCCGTAGACACTGAATCAGTGCCATTGTACCTATCTACGTACAATAGAGTAGTAGTGTAGAGTTCACAAGCCATAGTTTGATCTTAATTATTATAAAACATGAGTAAAATGTAAAAGAAAGTTGCGGTATATTTTGATATAGCAAGTACCAAACATCCATTGTTAATAACAATCGGTCAAGAAATATTTTAACAAATTAAGTAATGTTTATAAAATATTGTACAAGAGAAGATATATTCTTCTGTAACAAAAACCCTATAATTACATCATTAGCTTGTAACGATAGACAAAATGTATAGCCTCGGTAACTGTCTTTAGAGAGCTTATTTTTCTATAAGCTGTATCCACAATCAGGCTATAAAACTTTAGATAGAGAACTCTTTAATATTTGTTATAATCGCTTTACATATTTCAATTCAATACAATGTTAAAACCTGAAACCCTGATTTGATGATTTTAAATGAGTTAACTACTGTTACTAGGTACTAGCTGTTCCAGTGCGACTTCGTCCACATGAAATTATGAAAATTTTGTTTTATTATTTACATCTGTCAAATCAGCAATTACAAATCTCAAAATGACATGACACGATGCTAACCTTGCTTCCTTGATGT
>DVQH01000255.1:0-32618 GCA_018231625.1 Papilio phestus
TGTACTGCTTCTTCCAAATTTGCACACAAACATGCACTCACACACACACACACACTACCTACCGACCTACCCACCGACAAACCAAGAGACCGACCGACAAAATCCTTCTGTCTGACAACACAAAGTGACGGTAGTCTGAATAGATAGATTGATCGTGATTTAACCCGATGAGAAAATGGATTGTCAGCACTACACAACCTAAGTGCACACACGCATGAGATTAACACCTCGGAATTGGCTTTTCACTTTGCTTCTTGTTTCTATCTATTGAAATGACATGAACGGGTTCTCTTTTTTAGCTTAATTTTGACTTAAATCTTTCCGTTTGTCAATATCATTTGTTGGAAATCTCTGTGTGGTCTCCTGCAAGTAATAAATGTTATGAATGTATTTTACCTATTTTTAAGTATACAAAGGAGATTTGGTAAAATTTGACTTGGTTATTTTGGGAAAGCCTAATCGATTTCAAACAAATCTATTAAATTTAACAACTGTTTTGTATTCTTACGTTCTTGTTATTTATTTATATTTTATTACCGATAAACAGAGCCAAAGAAGCTGTGCGACTTTCGACAAAACAAAGGTCGCATTCTCAAAACGGTGGATTTTGTGTACCAGAACGTAGATACGGTGGAAGAGTGTCGCAAGTTATGTCTGTCCTCGCCTTACCGTTGTCACTCGTTCGATCTTGGTGATCCTGCCAGCCCGAATAAAGTTTGCCGTACCTCTCATCTGGACAAATACTCCTTGGCACACATTGAAGAAGCTTATCTCTGGGTCAACAATTCCACTACCTATGAACTTCATTCATGTTATAACGGTATTTATATTTTACTCACAATTAGAGTTGAAATACATTGTTCACTTTCCGCAAATTTCACGCTATTAACAAGTGTAAATAGTCAATTTGTTTTTTAAATCAGCGCAACTTTTTAGTCGTGAGAGAGAGAGAGAGAGAGAAAGAGATTTCAATTTGTCAAATTGGAAAGTGGCTTAGCAAGCAAGGTCTCTATGTCACAGGACTGAGGCTTGTCAGACATACCACTGGAAGGAGAAGACACGGTAATGTTGCACCAATTTAGTTCTTCAAGCGATCATCATCACAACTGTTGTCATGATCATTGCCATTGTCATATATGCATGTGTGAGTGAGGTCTAACACCCTCTGAACGAGTTACGCGTTCAAATCGGCAAAAAGGACAACCTTCTAATTGGTTAGTTCGCTCTTTGCCTTCTGGTGTGTCATCTAACAACTATCATCATAATCAAGCAGGTAGGGTAGTCAAGTTAGTGGCAATTTTGCACATGGCTACACCGAGAAGCGAGTTTATTTTAAGGCTTTCCTTGCCTCTCTTTCTCTCACCCTCACTTTACAAGATAAATGCAAATACGGAAATGTGTTCTCACTACTTTGACAGCAAGACCGGTGACAGGCTCTAAATCTATCTCCGGCGAATAAGAAGGGGTGGAGGACTTGTGGAGGGGATGAGGGGGTGAGTTAACTTAACAAGAACCTTTACCTTCACCTGGCTAATCTCTCTTTCTCTTTGCCATGGTGGTTGTATATTCGCTCTACTTCACACCATCACCACCACCCCTCTCGGCATGTGTCCTGCAAGCCGTTTTGTGTGTGTGTGTGACAGAATTCGACCATTGGTTCAAATATAACAGCATAAAAGAGGGAGAGCTAGCTAGTCGTAGATATTGTCATTGTGTCACACATATGCAGACATATGACACTTTTATGCACACTCACTGTTTCTAGTTTTGCATGCAGAGTATAAATTTTACACGTTTAATAGTCTCTCATTCTCTCGGTGTGCAAAGCTATGAATCTTAGTGAACATTGTTGTGGAAGAGATGGGAGGAGAGAGTTAGTGAAGCTAAACTAGACTCGAAATGTCAAGACGGACAAAAGCAAAGGGAAATGTAAGCGGTGCAAAATATCTCATCTATCTATCTATATATATAATATGTATGCGTGTGTCTGTGTGTGTTAATAAGCAAGATGGTTGTGTTGGTGACGGTGACAATGATTTGCAAAGAGTTTGATCTACTTTCTACTAAGGAAACAAAGGTGAGACCCGCTTTGACTTTTCAAACACTTTTGTCAATCTTGATTTATTCTTGAATAACACTCTGGTATATCATGTCACAACCTAAGAAAGAAAACTGGGTGAAAATGTCACTGTGTTTTAATTTTGATTAATTGTGAAAGAATATTAATTAGACTTTAAGAATTTGTTTCAATGCATTTATGTTTTGTGTTTATATTTAATTTGTATAGTGACAATCGAATGCAAATCACGTGAGATGGTGGCCAAGGTGCAGACCAGCAAAATATTTGATGGCAAAATCTATTCCAAGACAAAGCCAAACCTTTGCGTAAATGACGTAAAAAACAGTCTCGAATTTGAGATAAGCATGCGATATCACGATGTGGATTGCGACGTGAAAGAGAGTTCGCCGGGACATTTTTCTACTGATATAGTGATTCAACACCACGATATGATTGTGACTACAAAAGACCTCGGTTTAAGCATTAATTGCAAGTACGACCTTTCGAATCGAAGCATTACCAACAATGTCAACCTTGCGGTGAATGGGTGAGTTAGAAGCTACCTATATCAATGTTCTAATCTAATGTTGATGTTCTAGAAGTGACGTGGATGCCACTGATTCGCAATCAGCTGTTGTCAGTTCTCCCAATGTAACCATGCGTATTCTGGATCGTAACGGAAGTAGCGTTGGTTATGCTCAAGTTGGTGACCAACTTACTATTCGTTTTGAAATTGCCGAAGTTTATAGTGAGTGATTATTTATCAAACTTTACCTATTTGTTGTAACACTTAATAATGTAGGTCCATTTGAGATCTTTGTACGTGAATTGGTGGCCGTGGATGGACAAGATTTGTCGGAGATTTTGTTGATTGACTCGGCAGGTTGCCCAACCGATGTTGCCATTATGGGCGGGATGCGCAAAGTAAACGTTGGCGGACGCAAAGCGATTGAGGGTCCTTTTGATGCTTTCAAGTTCCCAACGTCGGATACGGTGCAATTTCGAGCTCTGGTCACTCCTTGCTTGCCCACCTGCGAGCCTATCGAGTGCAATGTGCGAGGCTATGATGGCTCGGTGCGCGAGTTGAACTCCTTTGGACGACGACGAAGAAGGCGCGACACTAGCAACGATATCAAAGATGAAGAGATTCTTGTGGCAAGAGCTATCCAGATCAAGGATAAATTCGCTTTCCGTGGCAAGGATAAACGCACAGAGGAAGGTAGGTTTTAGTTATCTCTTGAGCTTCAAAGTAAACTAATCAAAATCGAATGTCTGTCATTGTTAGCAGCACTTCAAGACGAGTTGTCTTCGGTAACAGCAACGCATACCTGTCCCAATTGGACGGTGCAGATCGTAGGTGGCACGTGTCTTCTCCTTGCCCAGATACTTCTTCTGTTTGCATTTTTCTGCTGTTGTCGAGTGAATCGATCGGTGAAATCACTCTCAACCTCTCCAATGGACTTTGTAGACCGCAAGATTTTCCGACAAACACTTCGGCCTAGTCATATGGGACTGCCCAACTATGACATCTACTCAACCACGCAATCGGGAAGGCCTTACCCTTGAGAAAAGATTAAATCAATCTCTGCGAAGTGAGCCCAACAGAAGCCAACTGTTAATTTCTCATTCTCACCCTTCATTCTTTCCTCAACCCCAAACGCCAAGCCTTTTGACACATTCACCCGGGACTCATTGGGACACACTGTTTTCACAAACACAACACACACACAAACTACATACACTTTTGTTTTTTTGTACATATCGTCTCATCTTTTTTTCGTTTTCTGCCGTCTTTAAGCCTGCCAAGCGGTTTTCTGCTACAACAATCTCCAATTGTCTCAAATTGATCGGACCAAAGCCTAATAGTTAAACAAACTCGTCATCACATTAATATTTTTGTCTTCTTTCATTTATTTATTTACTTTTCATTGTCTTGAAGTATTTTTTTATATCTTCATCATTATCATTTTGTTTTTTAAACATTAATTAGAAACTTTTTAATTTAAGCTATCATTATTTATTTATTTATATATTTTATTTATATTTATTTGCATTAGATATTTTTGAATTTTAATAAATTATTATTTTAATCATTATCAAATAAAATTATTCATTTTTTGTAAGTTTAAAAATTAAATAATACAATATGCCCTCAAACTTAGGTGTTGTTGCAAAGGCAAAGTAAGGCCTTAATAATATTCTACTAATGCTTCTATTTTGTCTTTTTAACAACGAGTAAGTTTGAAGGTTTACTTTAAGTGCTTCAAAAACTCATAGAAATCAACTAACAAAACAATTTTATAAATTTATTTTTGTAAAAGTAAATGATAATTGTAAACGTATCATCAAGTAGTGATTTAAATGAAAAAATAGGAGAATGTTAAGAAACGTGAAAAGACTGGAAATAAACAAAGTTAAAGCTTAGTTAAACTTGCAATTGCTGAAGTCCATTTCTGGATGCTGGGCCATAAACTTTTTGAGCATATCTTGCTTCTTCTGGTCGTCGGAAGTAGGCAAACCGAGCTCCTTCTGGCGTTGGTCATACATCATCTTCTCCACCATGCTACGAGTCTCGCCATCGAGATCCGAGAGCTTTGAGTTCTCCGGGTTGATCTTGCGAGTGTTGATCTCCTGATCGGTGGTTACCAAGCGACTCCACCACTGCATCATGCCCATTTTGGTGAGAGTGATCACTATGAAAACCGAGTCTTGAATCACCCACACCGAATCTTCTACTTTGATTTCGTGAGATAGCTCTCCATCGATTATCAAAGGATGACCTTAGGAGTAACAAAGTTAGTGAGGAAAAAATTGTTTAAGCTTGCATACCTTTAACGCCGACTTGCAAGTGGTTCTTTTTGAAGTTGACAATAACGTCACGTGATTTGAGTTTGAAGCCCAGTCGCACGGGAACTCGGAGTTCAATTTCTTCAAGAGTCTGTGTCCACGAATAGTTTGGAAGATCAGCACCGTTACCCGCGTTTGGCTTCAATTTGGTTGGATCGTCGTCTTCATCGGGCTTATCTAGACAGCAAAGTTGATTAAAAACTTGTGATTATAAATATGTATACCTACCATCACTATCCTCTTCAGTCTTTGACTTTTTCTTCTCTTCTTCAATTTGGTGAGCCTCTTCATCAGTAATTTCTTGAATAGCCGGTTCTTCTTTCATTTTACGAATCATCTCCTCCTCTTGACGCTTTCTCGCTTCGTTTCTCTCTCTAACCTTACGTTCTTTCTCCTCTCGCGCTTTGATTTCAGCCTCATGGATAATCGTGGATTGTTTCATCCAGTATTCAAACTTATCTGTGATAATTTTTCTCGCATTCTCTTCACCACCTCCATGAAAAAAGTCGGTCTTGCGTGCAAGAAATCCCAGGAATGTATCAAGAAATTCGAGAGCACCACCCGGGTGTTGGTTAGCGAGGTTAAAAAGAATACCATCAAAGCGTTCTTGCTTCTCCTGGTCAGACATTATGGTTAAACAATAATGGAGATTCGAGTCAAATTAAAGCCTTTACGTTAAGAGGCAAATTGAGGGAGTGACAGGCAAAGTGACAATGCCAAGCTCGACGAGAGTTGCCAAAACGACCAGTGGTAAGTAGAAATTGCCAGAAATGCATGCATGAGCGTGCCGCACACCGTGTGCGTTGTTTGCTTATAAAACGTGTGTGCGCGGGCTGCCATGCCATCCACATATGACGATACACAACACGCACAGTGCGCGTTTTGCACAATGCGCGCGTGTATGGTCCTTTCACAGAGGTGGTGTCGGCGTGTAAACAAAAACGAACTCGTCCGGAGTTTCGAGAGTGACGGAGACGCGCAGCCCGCAGACTTCGCCCTAGCTCTTCACTAGCATTCTACTTGTCTTGGACTCGTGTCGCCCCCAAACGCGTTCTCACTTCTCATCAAGCTTTTCTCTTCTAGCTGAAGGTAAGTTAAAGGCTTTCAAGGTTCACGTGGTACCTCTGACCAGTAACGGGCAAATTCGATGCGCGGCTATTTGCATGTTTACACTGATATCATCCTAGCTGATCATTAGATAGTCTTCGGTGTGTCACACAGGTGATGCAATCGATTATTTGTTGCTTGTCACTTTATCAACAGATAATTACTAACAAGATAGTTACTTTATTTTTTTATTTTTTGTATGATTTTCAATTTATCTTAAGTTATTATTTTTTTTAATTTATATTTTGCAGGGGCTAAATGATAAAAATACATTTATGCATTTTGAACATTTTGCTACAACTGTCTAGGACACTAGTTAATTCTACTTATTTGTTATTTTCTGGATAAACAGGTTATTTTGTTTTCTAATGCTTTCAATTCTGGTACAAGCTCGTTTGACTTAGAAATCTGGTGATTTAAGAAGGCTTTTAAAATATGACCCTAAATTATGTTTGAAAGTTAACGCAAATGGTCTTCTTTAAATGTTTTTACTTGTGACTTAACGAACTTGACTGGCCTTGAGAATAGGCAGAGGGAGGAAAAACTACTGATAGGTACGTGGGATAATCGCGAGATGGCAGCAGTATTGTTTTAGTTAACTTGTTTTCGAGTTGCATGCAGAGGTGAACTGGGCCCCTAATTCTGTGTGCAATAGAGGAGAGACTTAGCACGCGCTTTTCATTCTCTCTCACACATGTGCCTATTTGTTTTCATAAGCAGGGCTGTGCAACCAACCAACTTGATCACCATAGCTCATGTTTCGAGTTCGTCGGAAGACGGACGACGAAACCTTTAAGTATGACATCACTGGTGCAATCTCCACCTTCCGAACGAATGGCTTCTGTCCCTGAACTAACAGACCCTCTCGATTCAGACGTAATGCTGTTTAGTGAAATTGAAGATTCCTCGAGTGAAGAGAAGTGCGACTCACTCAATCATGATGTTGAATTGATGAAAGATTCGATTCAAAGTATCACCGAGGATAAAGAGGTCAGTGAGTCGACTTTTTCGGCAATGGATGCTAGTTTTTTCTCGGAAATTTCCCAAGAATTGGACGACTTGAATTTACCGTTGATGAGCATTGAAGAAGAATCAAAACAGACTAATTTGGCTCAAAATTTAGAAGGGTTAGCTGAAGTTTTAAACAATGACACTATAGAACAATTGAGTACTAAAAATTTGGAAGAGCCGAGCAATATTGAGGATTCTTCCAAAGAATTAGCTTCTGAATGCGAAACGAAGAAAGACGAAGTAAGTCAGGTCGAATCAGAATCTTCTAAAGATACGAAAGAATTATCTCATTTGACCTCAACGCAAGTTGAACAAGAGTCAAATGCTAACAAGTTTAAAGAAGACAAATGTAAACCAGTTGTAGTTTTGAAAGAAGAGCAGAGTAAATTGAAAAAACCTTCACCCATTAAGACATTGAACGGTTCAATCATCTTGACCACTACGAGTGCTCCGGTCAAAGTGACACTGGCTCAATCAATCTCTACTTTGACTAACTCATCTACTAACGTGGTGTTTAGTACCAAACGCTTTGGTGAGTCTAATTCTTCTCACAATGGTGTTATGGTAAAGAAAATTCGCATTGGCCCTCAAGGCCCTTTATCTGGCAATTTCATTAAGACCCAAGCCTCAGGAGGTGGCAACAATTTTGTGTTAGTGACAAAACGTAAACCCGAAGATGGCATGACTTCAACCATTGCACAAAACAATGGAGTCTCAACTTCGCCTAACATTATTCATATGGTACCCACAAAGCTTCAAGAAAAACTCCCACAGCCCATCATTCACACCGACAGAGCGAAAACAAATTGTATTCCTTTGAATGTACCGAAGACTCCTTCTGGCGATGCCTTCGTCTGTCCATTGAAATGTCCTAGTAAGTATACGTTACGTTTATCAAATTTCATCAACTGATTGTGACTCTTTTGTTTAGTAAAACTACAAACTGTACAAGAGTGGCATGAGCATTTGAATCTATCTCATCAAGCTCATTTAGTACGTTATGATCCCAAAAAGGCACATGAGACAAATAGTTCGAGTGACCATGGATCTATTCTGGCTCCACGCAACCCTAGTATTATCGTTCGCAATATTACACCGCCTTCTAAGTCTAAGGAGAGCAGTCTCTTGGTCAAGAAAGATAATGGAATGGGGAATAACACGTTCGTTCCTTTTCTTGGTGGAACAATGAGTGGAGTAACTAAGAATGAGATGAAGCCTGTGCTTACCGAAGGCTTGCCTAAGGGTGTGGAAGTGAAATGTGCACCTACTCGTGGCATAACTTTTCTCAGTTGTACTGCTAACGGTAAAGTCGTTATTCAGCCCCATGCAAGTAGTATCAAAGTAACCAGCATACCACGGGTTACTGAAGTAGTATGCCACAAACTCGCAGATCCACGCGAGGCACTCAATGGAAACAAGCAGGTCAAGCTAATGAAGCGGATTACTTGTCCTTATTGCCCTGGAGGTAAGTTGTTACAGTATAATATAACATGTATAATTTTATTTGAAATATTTAAACAAAAAGAGTTAAACTTTTAGTTTTTACGATATTAAAACTGAAACATATATTTGGTTAATAGCTAATGTGTTGTTTCTACTAGTGCACTTTCCTAACCAACGTCAGTATCGGAATCACTTTTTTCAACACGCCTCCCAGTTGCCCTTCAAATGCCATTGTGGTATTCGCTTTTGGTTGGAGGATTCACTGCAAGAACATCAAGCCAATCATCAGATTCCTGGCAAGCCTAAAGTGCCTCTTGAACAAGATCTAACTAAGATGAAAGCTCACTTCAAAGTTTACTGCAACATGTGCTCTAGCTCGTGGGCCCGCAACTCATTTGGCTTGAACAAGTACCGCAATCATCTCTACAAGAGACATGAACTTGACATGGAATTGGTGGAGATGGTGTGTGACGACGCTCTCATAGATATTCAGCTCAAGCCTGAAGTTGTGCTTGAGAAGGTGCTTAAAAAGTCTCGTATGCAAGTTTCTAAAGAAGCGCTCACATTGGATGTCGAGGAGACGGAAACAGAGGACATTGAGTGCTGTCCTGCTCTCTTCGATGATCTTCTCGACCAGGATGGTGAAATGCTCAAGGATGACTTTCCCTTCAAGAGTGAGCCCATGGATTTTGACTCTCCTGGTATTCCTATAGAAGCAAACGGCAACATTCCACAGAATGCAATTCGACGCGCTGAGGAAATGTCTGTCTATCGGGTCACTCGGGCTTCAGATGGTCTATTCTATTGTCCTTATAATTGTCGTGGTTAGTAATTCAATACGTTTAGTACTTGTGATTTATATATTGATTATATCGAAACATTTGTATTTTGTAGAGAAAGGATTTCGCGTTCGGTTGGCTCTCTTGGATCACATCAACGTTCATACTGGTGAAGAACCACACCAGTGTGGAAAGTGTCCCAAATCGTTTCGCACGGCGGGTGCTTGGCGCCGTCATCACTACATCTTTCACGGGTTGAAGAAGAAGCGCATCAAATGCCAGCACTGTCATCAGCGATTTGAGTCGATCGAGTCAATGCGTGAGCACCGCTCAATTCACCTCGAACTCGAACCACTTAAATTCGAGTGCCACAAGTGTGCTTATCTCTTTTCCGATGCCGATTCACTGGAAAAGCATATTGAGGGTAAACACCGCAAATCTATCTCCAAACTGACATGTGATCAGTGTGGTGCTGAGTTCCGTCGAGCCGACTCTTGGACCAAACATAAGATGACTCATCTCCAGCAATGCGCTCGGTGTGAGATTGTTTTTCGCTCTAAAAATGAGTTGATGGAACATCGAATCGAAGTGCACGGTGATCTTCCATTGCCATCTTCGCTTCAAGATTAGATTTTGTTAGAATCAATTCGATTCCATCATACCCAATCTAATCCTAATCTTAACTTTTTTCCCTCTAATTATTTTTTACATATTTTTTATCATTGAACTCTTGTGATACATTTTCAACCCTCATTACTTATAATTGCATTTTTACTTTTTATTTTTTCACAATATTATTTGGTTCATATTTTCTTTCATTTGCTTTTTCATCTGTCTTCATTTCATTCACATGTATTATTTTTTAAATTTTTGTTTTTATTAACTGTGCCAGAACACAGATGAAGATAACAAAATATTGTAATATGTTGCTTCTAAGCAACTTGCTGCCCACACCAAAATATTTTCGTTACAATTACATAATATTATGATAATCATTATATATTATATCTACTTTCGTGTTACACATTTAACTAAATTCAAGCATTGTTTTATTAATATGCATGTGAAAGGATGTTTTTATGTTTTCGTTAAGATAATGTTTGAATTAAAGCATGTAATTTTAAACAAATAATCAAATTCGAATGATTTAGTTCCAACGACTCTTCTTTGGTGGTGGTTGTTCCTCTCTGGGAGTCCAAGCAGTATCGGTGGCAGAAACGAATTGCGAACGGAAATGAGCTTTGTGTGCCGCTCGCACCGTTGCTATTCGACTCGACGAAGGTGTCCCTTGGCTTGGGGCTGCATATGAGGCTGAAGATGACGAAGCAGATCCTACTGCTCCTGATGAGATGGAGCTTAAAGAAGAGGTCGTACTAAAAGAGTTCGCCACACTCGAAGAGGTTGAAGCACTCTGACCCAAATAAACAACATATTTTTAAATTATATTTGTGAAACTAGCAAATTACTCAATACTCGAGTTTAAATATACAATAAAATGAACTTAATCAAAACAAAGTCTTACCTTTGAGCCAAGACCGGGGCGAGCACGCCTCGGTGGAAATCCACCGGAAGAAATCTGCTTCGCGGTGCTTTGCTTGAAGCGAGATTTGCGGAACCAAGCACTTTGCAAAGCAAGCGCCATCAATGGCTCGGGCACCGGTTGGTTGGCTGATTCAAGGTGACGCACCAGATGGCCAACCATCTCCTTATCTTTCTCGGTGACGAGAGTATAGGCTATGCCATGCTCACCAGCACGACCTGTCCTTCCGATTCGATGGGTGTGTGTGTCGATGTTGAGAGCGAGATCATAGTTGATGACGGTGCGAATATGCGATATATCAAGACCACGAGCTGCCACGTCAGTAGCTACTAAAATTGGACTCTCTTGGCGCTTGAATGCAGTAATCACCTTGTTTCGATCTAATTGGTTCATGTCACCATGAAGCAACAAGGCTTTATAGTTGGTCTTGGCAATCACATTATCTGCTAGTTCTTGTGCATTGGCTTTCTTGGTGACGAAAATAAGAACACTGCCAACCGAGCAGAAGGAAACAAGATTTGTGGTAAGCCAGTCCCATTTCTGTGGAGTGCCAGATTGAAAAACGTGCACCACCTGAGTGATATCTTGATTCGCTTCACCCACCTCGCCTTGCACTATCCGAATAGGATCGGTGAGCACATCGCGTGCTAACTTTTCAATCTTTTTCTTGAAGGTTGCGCTAAACATTAAAGCTGCATCAAAGTTAATTTTTAAAATCATAATTCAAAATCCTTTCTTACTTTGTCGATCGGGTCGCACGTGGTTGCAGATTGAACGCACTTGTGGCTCGAAACCCATATCAAACATACGATCTGCCTCGTCAAGTACTAGAAAAGTGACACGTAACAGATTTGTCGCTTTCATCTTAATAAAATCGATCATTCGACCCTAAGATCAATAAAAAAATTATTTTTTCTATTAGGCTTAAGTTAAAACCAATCAAATTGACTAACCGGAGTTGCTACCACTATGTCGGCACCGGCCTCAAGATCCTGAGCTTGTTCATACTTAGAGCCACCTCCGTAGGCACAGACCACATGGATACCGTATGGTTTAGCAAATCGCTTCGCTTCGTTGAAAATTTGTTGAGAGAGTTCTCGCGTTGGTGCTAGAATTAATCCAATTGGACCATCACCAGACTTCAGCTGTGGTTGGTCAAGAATGTGAACTAAGAGGGGCCAAATGAAAGCGGCCGTTTTGCCCGAGCCTGTTTTAGCAATACCGATGATATCACGGCCAATGAGTGCTGCTGGTACGGCTTGTGCCTGAATTGGCGTCGGTTGGGTGTACTCCATCTTCCGAATAACCTTCATTAATTGTTCATCAAAGCCAAAATGTGCAAAACTACTGCAAGGTTTGGGTGGGTCTGGTCCCGAGACCTTAATGTTGAGCTTGCGACGCAATTCACACACATCAGCATTGTTGAGTTTTTTTATTTCCTCGTGTTCAGTGTAGAAATTTTTCTCAAAACTAGGATAATCAATCTGAGAATGATAGATCACGGGCAAAGGATCGATCATTTTTTTACTCATTACTGCAATTGGATTGCCATTGCTGTCATATTCAAACTGTCGATTCGGGTCGTCATCATCACTGTCACTGGCTAATGTGCCCATCCCGGCATGTGGATTCTCCTCCATGTACCGGTAATATGACTCCTCATTATCTTCTTCTTCAATATCTTGACGAACTCCCTTTTTACTATCCTTTTCCTTGGAAGTTCCTGGTAATGTCGGTGCCTCGTTTTTGGTGGTACGTGAACTTGGCTTTTTGGTTTCGCTTTTGGCGAGGTCTGCCATAAAGGCATCGAGAGGATCTTCTTCATCATCATCATTCTTATCGTTTAATTTTGAAGTAGAGTTTCGAGTAGAGATGTCATCCTCATCGTCACGATCAAAATAATCGTCTTCTTCATCTCCAAAAGCGCGCGGCCTTCGTAGAGGATCGAATGAAGACCGCTGTTGTGGCCTTTGCCACGCCGATGCCTCACTTGGTCGCGTGTAAGATGTGCGAGAGTTGAGATTTGGTGGCGGCGGAACCGAGCGAAAATCTCGAGAACTCATATTAGCAAACAACCAATCAATCGAAATCGCTTTCAAAATAAATATAAGCGCATAGAGATGGTTCAATCAAAACAATGTAGGCCATGGTCTATTCCTACCCAAACATGCGACTATTTTGATCAACCAACAGCTGTCTAAACAAAACTTGTGAATATTTTAATCTAGTACTAGTAGGGGTACCGGTATAATCTATTTACAATTGAATTTAAAATCAATAAATTTTTTTACATAAAAATATGAAATGCATATAATTAAATGACACTGAAAATATGGTTCACGTTTTGGAAAGAGAATGATTAAGGCTGCAATTGAGTCGCATCTTTCGAAACCGCTGATGGAGTTCTTCAAGAAGGGCTTTGCGGGGTTTATTTGGCGTCCAGAATCGATTTTTGTTGCTGGTTTGCTTTCGAGGTAAGACCAACTTGAACGAGGAAGGTGGTGGTGGCGGCGGTGGTGGGACCACACTTGGTGGTAGACATACAGTTGGTAGTGGGGCTACAGTTGGTGGTGGTACTGAACATACCTTGCATGCTATATCATATTTCAAAGACAGTCCTTCGAGAAGAGTGATGATCCGATCAAGTTTTTCTTCCAATCCTGATTTTGGCTCATCCATTTTAAGGTTTTTGATTTGATCTAAACTAGAACTGTGCTTAAGCGTAAACGATTTGTAGCTATCATCACTATTGTTATTTTCTTCAATAGGCGTCATCTGCGAAAAAAATAAACTCTTCTCCAACATCACTGGTGACTGGTAGCAGATTTGATCGTGTGACTTAGGCTCCATCATTGGCAACACCATTGTGCACAGTCTCTGCTTCATCGAGGTCGGGTAGTACATGCACCACAGGTGATTTTGAGGGTGGTCTATGCACATCTCAATGGAACACCACTCGGTGGCCAACTGAACCAAACTCCTGGCGTCATCTTCGTCAGAGACAGTGATACTATGTGCGTTGGTGGTCTCAATCACCAGCCCAGAAACAAAGACATTGATAGATTTCACCTTAGACCAAGAGAGATAAATGAAGCACGCAGGTTTCTGGTTGGGCGCAAACATCAACAAGTAGAGTGGCGAAATTCGAAGACGCATCGCACCGTAAAGGGTGCTGAAACCCTTCAACCACTGCTCCACCTCATCGCCATTCTTGCAACTCATCTTGTCCCGAGGATAATTGTGGCAACACTAAAAGTATTAAAATTTAAAAAACTAGTGGCATATTATCACTCTGTCAATACATTTTTATAGCTTCACTAAACATTGAACTTGAATCACCAATTAGTTTAAGATTTAAATCACCCTACTGGGGTAATAGACATCTTTGGAGGTGATATTTTTTTCTAACAATATGCTTAACAATCTATATACAGATTTGTATTTTTTTACATATTATAGTCATATATGTTAACATTATTTATATGTAATTCAGTTCAAAAAGTATGAATTTTTAATTTAACTATTTACTTATCTTTAAAAGAATTTTATTAGTAATAAAGTTAAGCAAGTGTTGTTATTGCAGTCTGGCAGATGTCGCTAGTGGGGAGTTGGGTTAGTGTTGTTTAAGAGGGGACGAGTGTGCGTGGTGAAGTAAGCTGGAGGTGGTGGCGCACCTCTGTAATCCAAGTGTCCGGGAGGCTGAAGGCAGCGGATCGGCGACCGGTGGGAGTCCTGACACGTGCGCTACCTATGTCGATCGGGCGTCCGCACTAAGCTCTGCGTCAATATGGGCGGCTCCAGGTAGCTGGGACCGTCCAGGTTGGCCTTAATGAGGAGCGCAACGGCTCAGAGTGGAAACACCGCAGGCAAAAGCTCCCGCGTCGAGCGGTAGTGGGATCGCGCCTGTGAATAGGGTGTACGTGGCAGCCCATTGAGTCCGCTGGGACCTGTCTTTTTTGTTTTTTTCTTTTTTTCATAACATCTAGAGAAGTCTTACAATATGATATTTTCAAGTTATAACTTTATTAGAATCGAATTTTATCTAGAAAACTATCGCATCACTCAATCATATTCACAACAACCGTTATAGTTTTGCATGTTTTCATCTATGCCCATGAGTTTGCGTTTTGTTTTCATAGAACTTTCATACTATTTTTGACAATAATTCATCGCTCGTATGAATTCTTATTTTAATTTTCAATTCGACATCCAAACTTTCCTATTGATACTAAATATAATTTTACACAAAAAATAAGTTTTAATTTAGAATTGTTTTCCAATGCAATTTTACATATTTTTACTAAAACGATCGTTCTTGTCGCAAAAAAACGAAGCTCTTGTGAAAATATTTATTACATACAAATAATAAATGCAATTTATAAAATTAAAATATTTGCGGAAAAGATAAAAATAAGAATTCTTATTAAATATCAAAGAGATTGACTTGATGCACAGTTATTATTGTTGATGAGAAATATGTTCAACAATTTTAAATTTCAAACGTTTGAATGCAGTGATAAGAGAAATCGTTAGTTGTGCTGATAAGGCGTGAGTATCACAGTTCGTGTCGAAAAAACATTTGATTCGTTTAGTCCAATTAAAATGTCAATTTACACTTAAAACATAACTAATGTCTAATGATCTAATACTGTTATAATTGAACTGAATAAGTGATACATTCTCATAAAAACCTGCCAAATCGCTTCCGGAGTCGCATTGCTTTGTATCGATAATAGCTGGATTCCACTATAATGAGTATAGATAAAGTTAGAGATTAAAAGTAATAAAGTAGAATAAAAACAAACCTGAATTCTGTTGTACCTGAGCAGGTATTCGACCAAAAACTCTTGTGCTCATAAAATCGAGAAACCGCTTTGCATAAAATTTGGGTCTGTGAACCGATATAGTATCCTATACGGAAAAACAATAATCAATAGAAATAGATATTTTACAATTGATATATTGATATATACCCCATCATAAAGGAGAGCTTTCCATGTGTGTTCGACCTTCTTTACTAGGCGGTAACTCTGAAGAATATCAATAATGCCAATAAAGAGCAAAAGACGTTCACCTTTTCGGTTCATAGCACGAATTGCACCTGGACTAAAGTAACAAAGATCGAGTTAAATCTAATTGGCAGTGAACCAAAACAAAACAAGTTACGGTAGGTCATCGTCGTTGTCGTAGTCGAAATCGTAGTATTTGCCACGTGAGTCACCGGCTGCAGTGTGACCATTGCCCGGTTGAGACTGGTCGTAGTTGTGAACACCCACCAGTAGTGAGTAATCCATTATTTCAAAGCTCTCCAAAACTCGACAATCGCGTTGGAGCGTTTCAATCAATTCATCATAAACATGTGCTTCAAGAAGTAAACCACCTTCACTAGGAAAAGCAGGTTTTGCTTCCACATTGCTATTCCCGTTAGATGCACCATTGGAGTGATCAAACACACGCGAGAAGTGATTAATCAACGCTCGATCTTCATCGCTGTAGTAATGTTCCACAAAATCAAGGTCTTTATAGGTGGGAGTCGACATCTTAAGCTCATCTTCGCTCGCTTTTCGCTTAAAGCTAGAACCTTTAAGATCGTATTTCTGGTGAATCGCAATATAGCTTGGAAGAATGTTATTCATCACCAAGATACGAATGTTCTTTCCAATACATTCATAACAGTAAAGTCCAAAAAAGCGAGGTAGCAAAGTGTGTGGATTCTGACTTAAATTCTATAATAAAAATAATTTATAATTATAATTTATTCATCATCATTAAAAAATAGTTTACCATGTAATATCCAGCTAGAAGTTTAAGCAAAAACTTTGCTTCATTTCTCTCTACAGTTTTGATAATAAATTGATCGTCCTTAGTCCGGTAGAAAACTGAACCAGAGGCACCGGGATTACTAAGCTCCTGTAGTGGGTCATTGGTAATCGAAAGCATAAAGTCGTCTGGCTGAATGCGAAATAACTCTCGAAAGTATCTAAAGGCAAAGGGTGTGTAAGTGCTGAAGGTAAAGTCGGTGTAGTGGTGTGCGGGCGTGGTAGGACTGCCTGACTTGGGAAAATGGACCGTTTCGATTTGCATAAAATCGTGCATCAAGAGATCGCGTTCCGGTTTAGATGCTAGACTACCCACTGAGTATCCAATTCCGAGCTGAATTGAATACATGATCTGTGTGGATTTAATCCGTTTGTAGGTGACTTGCCCGTCAAAATTGACTCTTCTGTGGCCAATGCGCTTTTCAGTTGCTTCTCGGTTCTTCATTGACAGCATTGTACCAGTTGGTGTAATCGGTGAGTCAGGTACATTTGACCCAGCTGCTGCTACGGCTGAGATTGTCACAGGAAGAATGTGCGGTGAAGATTGTCGTCGAGAATTAAGTTTCTTCAATTGAAGAAGTGCGTAAGGTGTGGGTGTAGGTGAATCCATTGCAGGATGGTACTGTGGTGGTTGGAACTGCTGAGACAAATTGTTCAACTCCAGTGCTGATTGAGAGTGATCAACATGATTAGGTGGACTATCGATAAAGTCAAGTTCTGCTTCTGGGAAGCGATAAGGTGGTGGTGGCAGAGTGTCATAGTGGTCATCGGCATCTTCGGGCTCAAGCTCGTCATCGTCGTCAAAAGAAGCAATCGGCATAGATCCAGTGGATTGAAACAGCGGATATCTTGGCAGCGGTGGCGTTGAAGGCGAGGGAGGTGGAGGCTGAAGTATGATAGTTGAGGTGGAAGGTGCTGGGGAGAGAAAGACTGAAGAACTAGAAGTCTGCGTTGACGTCGAGGCATAACTCCCAACACCGTCAAGAGGGTACGAACGTGACGAATGAAACGTCATTTGGCTCATCTCAATACCGGACATGGCTTCTTCTTGAAACGTCACCCACGAGTAGGTGATCACAGATAACAACAGATCAATAACAACAATCCGTTGATATTACATCTAGATATGAACCAACCAAACTGGTATGCGTAATCCACAAATCAAGCTAAATGTTTATAATTCCACAACAAATAAAAAAATTTCTTCTAGTTGATTGTTTCTTTTAAGAAATTGCCTTTATAATATCTTCATCAAAATATTAAATAACAAATATCCATCAAAGCCTTCTTGCAAGCCCGATGCCATAAATCTAATTAGCTAAAAGTTAGCTTATTAAAAATCACAACGAAAAATTTTGTTCAAAAAATAAACAAAAAAATTTCAGTAGCATATTTTGAACTTTTAAGGTTTCATTGAAATTTTCATATAAAATTGCAAAATAATCTAGAAAAAATAAATAATATAATTACATATAGTTAATTATTTATCTGAAACATGAAATAGATAATATCAGCGGACTTACCGATAAATCACATTTGAAATATAATTGATAAGTCAAAGTTGAGAAACGTGTTCTATCAAACCAAAAATTCTAATTACTCAATCTGAACACTCAATGATTAAAATTTAATTTAAATGAACATTTTTCTTCAATGAAATTTCCTCTCGTCACAGTTACGCCATACATAGTCTTAGGAGACTGAACTTAGTAAAATTTTCCACTGATGATGACGATCGCAACGATGGTGGTGGCAAGAGAACAAAAAGTGCTTGATAGAAAGTGCGAGATGAAGTTCGAGGTGATGACGCCGATGATGGTGATGGTGATGGTGAGTGCCTGTCGAGTGCGAGATTGATGTATTTTTCCTTTGCACTCTGCCCCGTGACAAAGATATCAGAGTGTGGATGTTTCAGTTCCTTCAGAAACACGTATAAAAGAAAGTTATCAATAAGGTTCAGATCATCATCATCGCCATCGAGTTGTTAGTTATTTCAACCAGAAGGCTACTATTGGTGCACATATGTCTATGAGCAATGATGGTTGAGAATGAAGATAAGATTGGATACACATCCAGACTAGACACTGGCGCTCTCACGGATATCACTCAGTGACAAAGGTGACATTTTCTTTTTTTTTCAAGAAGAATACTAATACCCTTCAGAAAAATAACTGACGAAGACGAAGAAATCGAAGATATCAGTTTGTGACAATTTACGTCAATGCTAAAAATGCTAATCACCAACAATATCGAAGATATTGATGACCACTGCTTCCAAGTTCAGATTTTTCTTCTTTCTTTGCTTTAATGATCAACAAAACTTCTTTTGTCGCAATTCAGTTAAAAAGTTAAGAAAAAATGAGTGGCAAGATATAGAAGAAAACTCGAAGATATTTTAAATGCTTGTGTTATATGTTAACAATCGCGTGTGAAGATTAAGAAATAAAAGTTGGGAGATCAAGTAACAGATAAATTATGCGTAGGGTTATGCTTGAGGTGGTCCCCTGATACGTGACTCAATTCAATGACTCAACTATGTTATTGTTGTATGTTTTGTCGTTGAAAATCGTCATCATGATGAACACAGTCACATTCACATCAAATAGTTGCGCTTGGAAGAGAGACTACGGTGCACTCACAATGACAAAGATGATTATGATGATAAACAATTTCAAATTAGTTGCCTTGGTTAATCCTCGTCAAAGGTCTGATCACATTCTCACTCCTCTCATCGTGTTCAATCGTCAACTCGATCCTATCATGTCTTCTACCTCTTCATCGTCTAACTTCGTCGTATCTCTTCACTCACTCCCTTCATTATTTTTTGGGTCCACATTTGGATTTTATCTTCTTTCTACTTTGATGATGCTCGTTGGTGCATGATGTATGTGTGTACAGCGATCGCGTAGGGATCAATCGAGTTGCCTTGTTTGCTAGAGCAGCGAGACCGGAAAAGTGATAAGATGCCAGAAGGGAGAAAGCATTGATGCGGGTGGATTGAAGAGTGATAGTTTTAGTGTGTTGGTGCGGGTTGGTGCCAACCACAGTGAACACAGCTCGAGATCATACCTTGAAATGATCTCATATGCCGGCAGCACCAGCAGCAATCGTCGTCGTCATCATCATCCTCGTTGTTGGTGCCGGCGCCTGCACACTACTAATGACGATTACATTCCACCGAGACTAAGCCAAGCCGGCAATTATGATCAAAACACCAGAAGCTATCTCATTTTGCAACCATAATCCACCGTTTCAGTAATTCACTCTTCTATAGCACTTTAATAAGAAAATTACAATAAACTTTAAATTGGAAAAACTAATATAGTTCAAAATGACGGTAGTGAAATTGAACCTGACAGATTTTACTTTGCCAACTGGGAAATAACATGATATAAAGTACACGAGTGTGAAAACAAGACAACGGGAGGGGCTTACAAATGCAAATGGAAAACTACAAATGGCAACAAGTTGAATTAAGCTAATTTCTCAAATAGCACAATACAAACAAACCAAGTGCGCATTGTTTGAGATGAAGCATCAAACACTGCCAAAGGTAGATACACTGTTAGTAGGCATGCGCATTGCATTGCATTTGGTTAGTGTACTTGGAGAGTGTTTGGCACATCCTATCATCTGTGAAGATGGTGTGTTGCAATATTGCGTGTGAAGTGCATGCATGCCAGCTGCATGATGCAGGCTGCATGTCTCGCAAACCAATGGGCGTTGCATCAAGCTTGTAAGCAATACACACTTTCTTCAAATTTGGAGAAAAAAATATGTTGCTAAAATGAATTAATTTATTGACACCTGGAATTTGTCACTTACACCATTATTCTATGTATTTTTTATGGATTACCGTTTCCGTGTGTAAGCTTGTACTTATAGAGTACTTGCATATTGCACATAAGCACTTGAACATGAGACTAATTTTGATTTTAATTGCTCTTCTGATTTGCTTCCAAGGTGATTAAATCAACGTTTTTTTATTTTATTATAATTATTTTTATTTAGATGTGTTAAGTTTTCATGGCAATGAGCTAGTGAAGTCTAATGATGATGATAATGCAGTCGGATTCTACGCAAAGGGAGAATCAAAAAGATCAGCTTCAAGGTCTTTAGATCAAGGTTTTTTTGCTGAGTTTTTAAGCTCAGTAAGTTATAAAGAAGAGGAACAATTGAAGATTTATAAACAGTCGAAAAAATGTCTCAAACAACTGTTTCTTGTTTACAAACAAATCGTTTACGTCATGAAAAGAAGGTTTGATTTCTTTGTCTTTTAATTTTGCTTTTGTTAATTTTTTACTTTAGAATAATAGATGAGGTTCAAAAGATGCAAAACGAGGAGGTGTCGAGCGTTGATTTAGAGCTTTATCTTTCATTGAAAGAGCTGAACAAGTTTTATGGATATCTAGAACAATTTGAGACGTATGCTTCATCTGAAGAACCAGAAGAAAGTTTATCTCAACAAGCGATTACTTTCTGTGATAATCTTGAACACTTAGAGGCCGAAGTCTACCAATTAATTGATCGCATGAGAATAAGGAAAACAAAAAAGAAAAGTATGACTGAGATCATAGTCAAGTGGATTCCAACGTTCGATCGGAGGCAAATTGTCACAATGCTTCCCATGGTGATTTTCATCGTGTTTCAACTTACCATTCTTGTGTATTGCTTTTCAATGCTGTCCATTCGCAATTCGATCATACTGTTACTTGCTAATCTTGTGTTCTCAACCTCACTGGTTCAGTATCACTTCAAGTGTCAGCTTGAGCATGAACAAGAGTGGCTTCGTCGAAACCGGGTTTTAAGTGATCAATGCTCCAGTTGGTTGTTAAGTTACTTCGTCTCAGACTGTCATCTCGACGATTATCAACTCCAATCTGCCAAGCATGACACTCTAGTGCACTTTTTAATGAACTTTCTTGCTTCCCTTTTTCTCGTACCCTTTGAACATATGTTTGGATTTATAGACCAAAAACTTGAAAATTATCTCATCTTTCGACTTGTCAAACCAATCTTGGTTCTTCCTATTCTCGCTTTTCTTCTTCTTATATATTCAAAATATCTTTTGGTTGGTATTTCGCTAGTTCAACGACTCATATTTGGATCGTTCGACCTATCACCGACTGAAGCATCACATGAAGAAAGATCTCAACCTATTCATCGATTAGAACCTTCTCCTTCATTATCACCGAACTCAGTAGTTTATTACATTCAGAAGGCTAATTTTAATCTTCAACAAGGATCTCCAGGTATTTATTTAATTTTAGTTGCTTATAATTTAATTAATTAAAAATTTTATAACAGAATTCCAGAGTAGTTTGCTGGGAAGTAACTACCTAAACTTTACAGATGATGAAGATTATTTCTCGGCACAAGAAGACTGAATAAATAAGATACTAATTTATGGTTACTTTTAATGTACAAATACTATTTTTGATTATGCATTTTATTAATATAAACATATTTTTCACATGATAGAGTATCAAAATGTTACAACAAGAAAGGGTAAAAAATGGATAAAAAAAGAAAATAGCGATGATCACAAACTTGGAAGGTGTAAGTTAAATGTGGATGCCTTATGGGTGGTGATGAAGATGCGAATGTCCATGGTGGTGGTGAAGTTGATGGTCAGGATCGGGAGTGGCACAACAGGTCAGTGCCTCGCAGTGATCACCATCGACGCAGTTGCGCGGACATCGCATCAGACACTCCTGATCAGCCTGGCGTTCCTCCCGAGAAGCACTCGATTCTTGGTTCTCTTCCAGTCGAAATTCAGGCTGGATTGTCACGTAGGCAATGCCGTACTTGCGGTGCAGGAAGGTTTTGATGGTCTCAAACAGAGCTCGATACTGTCGAGTAGTTTGCGCCGGAAGAACAATGTGACACGTTGCCACTATCTTCGAACTTGTCAAACGCCAGATATGAAACTCGTGAATATTCTGGATTTCGGAGAACTGCATCGGGAACGAGAAGTTTTTACAAATTTTTGCAAATTATGTTTATTTGGAGCAAAAACAACAAAATGGTGTTCATCAAGTCGAAACAGTGAGTCAGCACAATTGATACACCAAACCTGGCTCCACTCATTTATATTATCTCTAGAGCCATGGAACGGTTAATCACTTTTGCTGACACTCAATTCTTCGTGTTTCGATAATAATATTGTTCACATTATTAAAATAATAAAATTTTACCGTTTCGAGTATTTCTTTCTTGAGCAGCATAATGTTGACATTTTCTGGCATGGTCTGCATGAGGATCAGCATTGTGTTTTTTACTAGATATATTATAAAAATTTGCAAATTAGTAACAATCATTATTAATTAGTGATGTTTAAGTATGCATAGTAAATACGAATTAGTGGGGGATAAAACTCACATTGTGGATAGAAGGAAAAACAAAGAAGAATAGCTGCTAGTACACCCATTGCTGGGTCAACCATCTGGACAAACTCAGATTTGCGGAAAATGACGATGAGCAAAGTAGAGACAGCGAGAAGAGTGGGGGAAAGTACTCCTTGAAAAAGAGAGTAAACTAAACCGAGTTGGGTCTTATTGGTCTCCGCTGCGGTGTTGTTGTTGCTATCTGATGAAGGATCCGAAGAAGAGACTATCTGGTCAGATGCAATCACTGTCAAGGGAATGTTGTCCGACGAGCCCGACTGGTTGCACTTGGCTGTAGAGAATGACCGCTCCGTCCGCGTGGTTTGCTTGTATTTCTTTTCAGTTACTATACCTGCCAGAAAATAAAGGTCAAACATTTTACTAGCATTCATTAACTAGAGGTATCATTGATACCTTAAGGTACCTAATAATTATCAAGTTTAAGTTTGTTTTTTTTCATTTCTTACCATTGATGACAAGTACGTAGAGCATATTAACAGTGAGACTCCATGCCCCAAAGATTATTAACACGTTAAAATTTGTAGGTTCGGGAATCTCATGCAAGTGAAGTAGTTGGAGAAACCCTTCAATGACCATAGAAAAGATGAGAGCCACAATGAAAGTAATCGTGGTGAGCATGCCTAACAACTCAAGGCGCACCCAGCCAAACGTGTTTTTTACTGTCACTTGATTGGAAATCTAAATCAAGCATCAATTGTCAGATTATAGACATGATCACTTTGTATGGTTTGAAGTACCTTAAAACAGACAACCATGAGGATAGCATTGCAGCAGTTGAAAAGATGGTGATATGCATCGGCCAAGATGAGTAAAGAGTGAACAAAGTTGTCAATGACCATCTCGGTGACAAAAATGGTCACCTGAAGAATAACGATGCCATAAAGGAGAAAAAGTCTCGGGGAGGACGATGGTTTTTCTCCGATAGTGGCACTTCTCTTGAGCGGAATTTCTTCGGCTTCGGTGGCATTCTCGTCTACTCTCACATTAGCCTCTTTGTTGCGATGTTTGCGACCCATGATGCAATGGTGTAATTCGAATACCAAGGTTCGGTCACTGAATCGATGAGGATGACAGGCTATGACTAGTGAGTACCGTTCTGTGTGTTGTGCTATTTTTGGTCGCCCACTACGCCATCTTCACCAATGGTAATCGGAAGACACTTAGATGCGTGTCGGCTCACACTCTCCGAGGACTCTATCTCTCTCCGTTCAATGTCTCTTCTCTCCCCCCTTCAATGTGACGATGATAAACCATGCCTTTTGGGCTTGACAACAGCCTCTGCATGATATCGACTAATAAGAGAGAAATTGTGAAGGAGACAGAGTTACTGAAAGACACACTCAATGTGGGCAAGAGAGGAAACAGTGATTTTCTCTTTCATTGACCACTATTGAATTTGATTTATATCATTACGATATTATAATGTGTATTTGTATTGCGTCGACTTCTCGAGGCGAATTGCCCATTTGCTCTTTGACCCTCAATTTGATAAAGACATTAAAACTAGAGGTATTAGTTTATGTAATGACTTTTAGACTCTGATAGTTTGTTTGTGTTATATTTGAGTGGTATCAGCAATGATAAGTTAAGGATTTTTTGAATACTTTTCTAAAACAAATTTTTGGTTTGCGCTCGACCTGTTTTAAGATTTTAAAGCAAAAAATATACTTTTGCTAACAATCAAAAAAATTATTTTAAGAATAAAATCTAATTAATAATTTATGAATTGACTTTTCAAGATAGGAAGAAAAAAGTATCATTCACTTGGCAATGGATTGTACCACCATTTGCTATTACCACCTTCGAATTCTGTATAGGAATTGGTCGGGTTGAAATAGAGTCATTTGAGGCCGCCGCGGCTTGTCAACTGTCACGATTTGTGTTTTGTTTGTGCTCTTGGTGACCTAAACTACCTGAGTATTTGTTGAAAGAGAAAGACTTCTACTATTTCAATCGATGTCGACTTGAAGTGAAAATTCTTGAAGCAAGAATTTGAAAATTGTTGTGATGAGTGGTCGACGTCATCGTCGTTATAGCAATGTAGATCGAGTTTTGGATGCTCGTGCCGTACAGACCGGCACTTATGATCCACTCAAAGTTGGATATCTCGATGGCGACGATGGAAAGGATGATCGAGGACCGCATGATCGAGCACTTGTTCGAGCATTCAATGTAATTCATATAGCAATTTAATAATAATGCTTATTTTTTATTTACAAAGTTGTTAAAATGAGTTTCATTTTATTTTATTATTGTTTATATATTGATAAAATAACCACTTGATAAAAACAAATCATTTAGATTATAGTTTGGTTAATATTAATTATTCAAAATGATGGGACCTGTTAATCTAATGTCTATTTTTGCTCGAAATTGTCCTGCAGTCGCATCACAAGCCTTCGCGTGATTATTCCAGCGATCCTGAGAGGACACTGTTCGTGGGCCGTCTCGCCCTCACTACCACCGAAAACGAGCTTCGAAAGGCATGGCCATTTCACACTCACATGCTTTCCATCTTTAGTTTTTGCTGCTTTTGTTTTTTTATGTTTTTTGATTGTTTTGTTACTGATTGCTGATGAACGTACCAAGTGTCCACAACTCTAGTGTGGTTTCATCATCCTCAACACTAATTTGAGCTTGATGTTTTGAACGCAGCACTTTGAGCGTTTTGGCGAAATCAAGAGCCTTTACCTGATCCGGGATGTTCTGACCGGTGAGTCTCGACGCTACGCCTTCCTTGAGTATCGACGATCAAAGGATGCAGATCGAGCATATCAAGAGGCACACAACACCTTTCTTGGTGGTCGTCGAATTCTGGTGGATCGCGAGTGCGGTCGCACCATGAAGGACTGGAAATCTCGACGACTTGGTGGTGGATTTGGTGGCTCCAAGCAGTCAGGACAAATGCGATTTGGTGGGCGCACTCAGTCTGCTTCTACCCATTTCCGCTCGACATCCCATCACGCCACTAGCCGCAAGCACGGCATCGACAATGATCACTACCAACGATCACAACGGACTTCACCTAGACAATCTACCGGTGCTTCTCTCAAAGGGCCTTCTACCTTTCCTCGCTTTAGACGATGATCTTGGTCATTGCTAAAGCTATTGGTTACTATTATTTGTTGTTCTTGTTTCATTATTTGTTTATGAATCTTAAGTTTAACATCTTAACGTCAAACATCTTACATACTCAGTATTATTATATATACTCAATCAAAAAATTATAGCTTTGTTATTTGTTGATTTCTCCTGAACTAATTTCTCATAAACACCTTGTCTTGCCTTGTCCACCTCACGTTATGTCCAGGTATTTGCACGCTTTATATTCCTTTTCACATCTTGTTATCAATTTAATATATAGCATTTATTAAATCACAAATTAAATGATAAATAAAAAATAGTGTTTTATTAAATATTCAATAAAAGAATGAAATATGATAGAAACTTAAGTTATGCTCATTTGTTAACCTGGATAAATGATGATTTATGATCTATTGTTATGAATCAGTTCACGGTGTGAACCAAAGCGAAAATGGCAAGCATCAAACAAGTGTTCCAAACGGTCAGCTAGTGTTAAAATAGTCCGCATGCGTGTAAATATGTGTGTATACGTGAGATTGAAGTACCAAATGGAACAGTGCTCGTCTCTATAGCACACGAGCTCGAGTTGATTGCGAGCCCAGTAAGTGTGCGAGAAGAGGAGACCGAATGAGTCGGTGGCTCGATTTGTTGTGGCACCAGGCAAGCCAGCCTCAGTGCAAATGGATTGAGAATCGATCCAGAATCGGGTCGATTTTTTGCTCAGTGGCGAGCCGTAAAGTTCTTCGATGTGAGTGTGTGGCGTGTGCGCGCTTCGGTCCTCCGTGGTCGGCGTGGTACAACTCTCTTTCTCTCTCTCTCCCTCTCTCTCTCTCTCTCTCTCTCTCTCTCCTGGCCGCTCTCTCACCGCACTCGTCGTCCTCGTCGGGGACCCTCGACAGATCGATATCGACCCGCGCCACCAGCCCTCCCGTCCCGAATCTCTCTCTCTCTCTCTCTCTCTCTCTCTCCTTTTCAGCCACACTTTGGCAAATCGCTCTCACAGTTTCTCCTTTTCTCTTACTTGGGACTCGCATAGAGTCTGTGGCCCACTTGGAGGCGGGCCCGGTGCCTTTACCGACACTGCCTTCTCTTCGGTACGGGGCCATCAAGGAAAAATCGAATACCTTGGACGGAGAGGACGAGACACTGTGTGGGTAGTGGGAGAGAGAAGGGGGAGGGGTAGTTATGTGCTGTCCACTACCACGAGAAGAAAGGCCATCTCGGGTAGGTTCACACTCACACACACACTCTCTCCCTCTCTTATCAACTAGGAGAGGTTGATGCACCGTGTTCAGATGATCATCATCGGATATAAACATTTCATTTGTCTACTCGAGTAGGAATCTATCGAGAGTCTACAACTTGAGATGTTTTCTACTCCGCACATATGTTAGCATTGAGCTTGTAAGATGCATAATCGAAAACAATCTGATCAGTGTCTTAAGGTCTAAGGTCGTTTAAGGTCGTTGAACTCATTACAAGTTACTGAAGAATTGGAAAGAATTTTTTATAAAATTTTGTTTTAATCAATTTGCAATGTTGAAGTGGCCAGTTAGTATATTAGTTATACTTTAGTTATTTGTTCAAAAAAATTGTTTATGATAGTTACTATTGTTGTATAATAATTACTGAATTAGAAGGATAATATACTTTTATAGACAACACATTAAATATAAGTAAACAAACATTTTATAAAGTTAGATTGAGTTTGGCGGTTGCCTGTGCTGATTATCCGTGAGAGATATCGATCGACACTAATCGATTTTCTCTCTTCTGCTATATCCATAATTCATTATCCACTAGCTTTGACTCTTAAACTAGTTCGCTTGGCTATATCCTTTCATACTCTCTTCCTGTTTACCGCTTACCGTCAAAACTTGTATGCTTTCTAAATAAAATAATCTGATAAATTCGACATTGTATTATATGAAGCACTGTGAGAAAATAAAAATGTCGTTTTTTGTTTTATGAAATTTCATTTAGCTTTAAAAGGAGATAAACAAAAAATGATAAATATATCTTAGAAATTTAAAGTTTAAAACATTTCAAAAAAGCTTGACCACACAATTGCATATTTTATAAAATTAATTTTTAAATTTAGTTTTTTATTTTTTATTAATGACAAAAAATTGTTGACAATATTTCTGTAAAGATTAATATTTGATAATTTTTATGTTAATTCTATTTATATCAGCTCAGTTTTTGTTGATTATCGATCTAGGTACTTTTTCTCTTACAGAACTTGTTCAGAATTTGAATTCTGCTCCGTGGTGTGGATTGCGGACAGGAGATGGCGCCACACTCGTAGTTGGTTTATATTCCAACATTCCTTCGAAGCTTAAACTGCTCAACAAAGTTTTTATATATATGATGATGATAATTCGGAAAACGATTATTAACTATTATGAACTTTTAGTAAAAAAATATTAATGAAAATATTTTTTTATTAAAAAATATTTTTGCATTTAAAAATATGAATTCCATTTTACACCAGTTGAACGGAAGATTTTAAATTGTTGCAAGTAATTAAATGAATATTGATTTGAATGAAAGATTTGAACTACAGTGGTCAAGAAATATGGATCCGTTAGAATCATTTGACCAATTAGGTAGACTCGATTCGCTAGACGATTTTGATTCGGATCTACCTATGTCGTTGGTGATAAATAGTTCGTCGATGAGCCCGTCAACCTCTCCGGTGATAGTGCCCAATGCAGAGCCGGACTGTGATGTTTCCGAGTCACCCGAGGAACCGAGCTCGCCTCTTACTACTCTCCGACCAGTGCTCGATCTAGATGCTGAGGATGAAATCCAACCGGAAGAAGTGAACCACATAGTTTCCCCTCTTTCGATAGTCACTCGACAGCAAGTGCCAGCGAGTACTGCCACGTTGCAGTTTCTCCAAGCGGCAACCGTACCTGGTCACCCTATGATCCGGACACTGCCGTCGCAGGTGGCAGTTGCCACTTCGGATGGAAAAGTGATACTCTTACCAATGATGGTGATGACAAACCAGAAAGGCAACACCATCACAGCCTCTGGAGCGATCGTCACCGCCACCACCACCAGTGGCAGTGCGGGCCATGCAGTCTCTGGTACAGAGCTGGCACTGGTGGCCGCCAAACTTGGGGCCAACCCACCACAAGCCAACGCGGCCACCTCTACGGCCGCCTCCGAGAAGCTCGCTGCAGGACCCGTTCAACCTTCTGCGAATGCGCTATTGACAGTGGCGCCCACCAGCGCAGCTAGCAACACCGCTCCAAACCCGGGCCACATTTCAAATCGAGCACTCGGCGCCATCGATGCCACCCTCAAATCGACCAGCGTTGACGAGGAAGGAAGACAACAGACCAGCACTGAAACCGATCGAAACTTTGCCTCCTCTTCTACCACCGGCCAGACACCATCAGGCACCGGGCAACCGATCGAAGCTACTTCGGCGCTGCTGAGCACCTCAGCTGAGTGTGAGTCGAACGGGGCGTTGACTGATTCCATTCACCATTGTCCTCAAGATCTCACCTTATCCTCTTTGAACGAGGTTGCAATTGTTGATATTTCAACTGATTCACCGGTAAGTTAATTTTAATTAGTATCTAATAATTATTTATATTATAACGCAAATTAAGTTAAATATTAACTTTTTGAGAAGTTAGCCTTGAAAAGAATTAATATGGAATTGGGATTAAGAATTATCTTGTATTGTATTTACAGCTTTTGAGAGAACTCAAAGACCAATTAGAGGGTGTGGTAGAGAAGCCGGCTTGCCTCAGCACTTCTGAACCGGCAAGTCCCACTCTGGTCACGATGATTGACGCCACCGACTTTCGTTCGGTGCTGGCTTCGGGTGATCCGAGCGCAGGACATGGTCACCATCCTTACCATGCACACCATCACCCGGCACACCACGCAGTGCATCAAGCACATCACCCTCATCACGTTCACCACGCAGCGCATGGCTCGCTTAACGGTCGAGTGAGTCCGTCACATGGCTTTGTCCCGCAACCTGGCTCGTACACACTAACTCCACTTCAGCCGCTACCTCCAATTTCGACAATGTCCGACAAATTCCAGCATCATTACGGACACCATGCGCACCATCCAAACGCAGCTCACCACCCGGCATTGCACTCCACAGGACATGGGGGTGGTGCGGGTTTCACCACCTTGATGCATCACATGCATCAGAGCGCTGTGCATGGAATGGGTCTCGAGCAGCAGGGTCAACACCACGTAGCTGCTCACGCATCGTCAGAGCAGCTGCATGCCAACCAGTATGCACACCACCTACAACACGTGCAACGCAATGTGCAACTTCATTCGCATCCAGGTAGTCATGCCAGTCAACAGTCGCAATCTCAGTACGACTCAGCCAAATTGGCCACTATGGTGGGTTCGCTTGGTTCACCCATGAGTTGCATGGCCTCGCCCACCTCCCATTCCTCTCAACAACGTCATGCAGCAGCTGTAGCCGCCGCTGCTGCTGCTGCGGCCATGATTAACCAAGGACCCTCGGTGATCACCTCGGTCTCATCGGTCGCACTCAACAATGGTTCCGCCTCCGATCTCGGTCTTCAGTCGCCAGATCGTAGTCTTGGCTCGCCCTGCAGTGGCTATGACTACAGTACTGGACTACGTGATATGTCAAGCGGGTTAACCGGTTCACCTCCAACCAGTCCCGGATCTGGTCGTCCCGCGGCCACTCTTCACTCACCAGGAATGCTGGGTGTGAACGGACTTGACTCTGGTTCGATGCCTGGTGGAGTGCCTCGACCAGCCAGCACCACCAACAGTAACGCCAACTCTCCACGTCACCTTAGTTGCTCTCCTTCACCTCCACCGGGACTATCGGTAAGTAGTAGCACAACGTGGTGCAGAGTGAATTTTTACGATGCACCACCTTTGTTACAATGGTGGGCAGCACGTGAAAATTCTGGCTCTGGTGAAATTACCAGCGCCGACTGCGTTGACTGCGTGCTACTCAGTGTTGCTATTTTTCCCTGTTGCCTCCAGTTAGCCTGGAACCGCGCCATAGTGTAGGGTTGCACAATGGCGCGCTGGTGCAAACCCGGCGCAGACCGACGCAAATTTTTTTTAAAAAACGGTTTTTGGAAAAAAAGAGACTTGGAGTCAGTGTGTAAAGAAACTGTTGGTGGAGATTGACTGAGAATGGAGTAAGGAAGAGATTTGGTGTTGAAAAAAGCAGATTCAAAGATGAGTATTTTCCGGTCTTAAGATAGGTCCCGTTTGGAAATTGAGAATTGAAAAATGATGGTTTGGAAGGGAAAAGTAGCCCCGAAAAAGGTACCAGTATGTGGAGAAGAAGGAGGCAAAGATGATATGTTGGAGCCAAATGGCGGTGATGAGCCCAAGCCGAGTTAGGCTATGTTTCCACTACTTGACTGGAGTCTCAGCTAAGCAGTGGAAACATAGCCTTATTCTTGTTTTTGTGATTCCCGTGTTTTTGTGGGTGCTTGAGGAGCGAGTAAGGTTAATTGGATTATTATTATTAGACTTTGCCTTACTTGAGCTGGATTTTTTATGGACAAAAGACAAAAAACAAAACATTCTATAGTTTCTATAGTTATTAAAGATGCATCTGTGTATAGCTCCGTTCGTTTTGTTGTTGGGGTATTTGAAATTACACAAATTAGAAGTTTTACTTTGGAAACTAGAAACAAACTATAGTATAATTTTGTTGCTGTCTTCTGCTTCTGTCTGGTTTGCGTCGGTTTTCATCGTGTTTGCACCGGGCTTCTTTCCGGTTTTCTGTCGAGGCGCATTCCCATTCCACTTGCACACATTCCTGACTGTTGCCCACTGCCCTGCACTGCCTTCCCTCGCCCCTTCTGCAGAGGTCTGCCACGGTGGTGAAGTCTGCACCAAAAGGTGGGCGCCACGGGCACCACAGCACTACTGTTGCAGATCACTTTGGGAGAGCACCTCTGGGAACCTCTGGTCGCGCAAGTGGCCAGTCATACTACTCGCACCAGCACCCGGCACACGCGCTCGATGCACTAAACGCTGCACTGGTCGCTCAACAGGCACCGCATCCTTCTCAGCACCTTCTGATCGGAGCTGCCGCCTCACTTGGTCAGCACGGACAATTAGGAGCAGGTGGTCATCCTTCATCCGCTTCGGTCACTTCTACTGGCTCGGCTTCGTCCTCTACTTCAGCTGACGACCAAGAAGAACTCAACACCAAAGACCTAGCTCAGCGCATCAGCGCCGAGTTGAAGCGGTACAGCATTCCACAAGCAATTTTTGCCCAACGAGTTCTCTGTCGTTCGCAAGGCACTCTCTCTGATCTACTGCGCAATCCAAAGCCATGGTCCAAACTTAAATCGGGACGCGAAACTTTCAGACGAATGCAGAAATGGCTCGAAGAGCCTGAGTTTCAACGTATGTCTGCTCTTCGTCTTGCAGGTAGGTGCAACCAATTTTACTTGTACCAATTTTATTTTTTTATTTTGTAGTTTTTGTTTTTGTTTTTGTTTTAATTTTTGTTTTTAAATTAGATGTTTG
>DVQH01000256.1:0-32615 GCA_018231625.1 Papilio phestus
ATTTGATCTAGATTGTTTTATTTTGACATAGAAAATGTGACATGAATTCTGAAACAAATCCATAAGCATGCCTACGGCAAGCTAACTAGGAAAGAAATTTGTTGTAGAGGTGTAGAGGTCCGGCTAGTGTGCCAATAGTTTTATGTGCGCTGTTGAGTGCGCGTAGTGTTGGGTTACTCATTGATTGTACAAGTTCGATTATCTCGGACGAGGGTAGGCGCGCGCAAGTGCCACCGACCACCGCATTCCCCGATGCGCATCAGTAGCATTTGTTTGCTTGATGGCTTACTGACTTTATTTTTTTCAATGTAAATACCACGCATTGATTGGTGAACAACTTTAATGAGCTTAATTGAATGAGTAGATGTGAGATGTCCCTAGTACTAACTTGACTCGACTATTGTTTGTGATCATATCGTTAGAGTTAACTCGAACCTTGCCCGCGATACCCGGAATAACTCGACGAGCGATATTCAGTTTTTTGTGGTTAGACTTCAAATGACCATTTGATGAGTGTCTGGTGGGCACTGACTTGGCGCAGCTTGCTCATTTGGGGTCGCAGTTCGAAGTGGGAGACCATAATCCCCATGGTCGGTAATTGGCACTGTCTCTTTTCTCAGACCATCACGTGCCGCCTGATTGTCAAACTTTTGCAGATGTTTATTGCATGTGGAGTTTTTACTTATTCGGTTGAATATCTGATTTGTGAAAATATATCTTTTATTGTTAGACAGTAGTTTACAGACCTGGGGTTGGTGCAAAGTCTCTGCGTCCTAAGCGGTCGGTGGGTCAAAGAGAAGACGAGCCGCGGTGCACTAATTAGTCCACTTGTCGGCATTGCTAGTTTTACTCAAGTGTGGCTTTTAATCAAGTGTCTTGGTCAGCTAGACCAAGTGCCTTCTTATTATGTCTAGCGGTATGTCATATGTGTCTTTGAATGGGAAGAGCCACCCAAAAGGATTGCCGCCGATGGCACTACAAGCACGTCACTCGCTGCCCAAGGTCGCTTGACCCGAATGGTGACCGCCCGCGCAGCCATATGTAATCGATTTGGCCAGCCATATGCATAGTTGCATCGCGCTAACTTTCACCTTGTACCCCAAGGGAAAGTGTGTGTTTTGTGACAACTTCTCCCACGGAGTGACCCCATTACTAGATACTGTAGTCAATGGAACAATGCTCCCATCTAAGATCACTTGATGACAATCATTTTTCATGTAGAAACTGTCAGTACCTCTCCCTCTTACTTTGCCAATAGTTGGGCCTTTTTTCAACCATAGCCTTTCTGAAGCTAGTGCTACCTACAAATGGTGAGACTGATAGCATCTCTAGCAGCAGTTTTGCAATGTGTTAACCTTGGGTCCACATGTGACAGATTGGTGCACGAACAAACCCGGTGGCAGCGGTCCGTGTTCCTAGCCACGCTTTCCCTGCCTCAAGTGCTGACTGATTTCTATTGTGGTGTCACAAAGTGAACAAGAGAAGATGGCCATCAAATGGTGAATAGTGCAAAGGAATTGGCCAAGTGCGAGGCGAGAGCGGACTTGCACACTGCCCTGAGTATACAGCCCTACACTGCCGTAAGTACTGTGAGTATACAGCCCGACACTAGCCAACAGGTTGGGCACTCAGCTGCAGTGACTGCTTATACACTAGACGTCTCTTAGCTAGTAACGTTATTTGTTAATTCCGACATTTTATCGTCTATATATAATATATTATATACATTAATAATAAAATTATAAGTATAATTTGCTAGAAATTTGAAAGCAAAATAGAATTAAAAAACAAATATTAGACCAAGTTTAAAGTCAAATCATGGATGCATCATTTGATTTGAACCAGACAATTATGTTGATGAGAGCAGTACCAGGAGTTTCACTTGCCGCTTGGTAGGACGGTGCGAGGTGAAGTAGTGAGAAAGGGACAGAGGGAGCAGTGGCGCGCCAGTCGACAGCCGGTCGGTCTGGCGGGTGGACGGTGCGACGCGGCGCGGGTCGGGTCGACCGAGCGGCATGCCATTAGATCGACTCTCACTCAAGTCTGCAACGCTGCCTGACGCCAGCCAGTCAGTTGTCAGCCGTGAGCCATCCCAGCAAGTCGTGCTACTGCCGTGCAACTAGTGACCACGCAAAGTGGCCAAGTCCACGCGGACCCGTGAGCTTCTTAGGATTCTTAGGAAGCACCAACCACCCACTTTACCTGAATTGTGCAGTGATCTCAGTGCCGTCTGTTCTCCACACTGGTCGCATCTCTCACTCTCGGTGGGAAAGTGATCACATTGTGCGTGTGTCAGTGCTAGTAAGGCCATTCGTCACTCCGCTATGTGCAAACATCGCTAATAGCTAGATCAATAGAGCACTTAGCGTGGTCTCACTCGAGGTCTGCATCGGCTCATATTTG
The DNA here is from genome assembly GCA_018231625.1 of Papilio phestus. Taxonomy (NCBI): domain Eukaryota; kingdom Metazoa; phylum Arthropoda; class Insecta; order Lepidoptera; family Papilionidae; genus Papilio; species Papilio phestus. The sequence continues at coordinate 2,404 of DVQH01000256.1, forward strand.
TTTGTCGTTCTCCAGTCGCCGACATGATTCGTTCTCGGTGGAATCATCGCAAGACTCACCATAGAGTTGATAAATATTCCCAACACATGGCTTGTGAGTCATAACAAACTGCGATTCAATACTCAACTTTTCATCTTTCACCCATCTTGTTGCTTCACTTACTATTCACTATAAAAATGGAATCTGTCAATGCCAACGAATTTGAAGAGGTAAGTACAATCTACAATCTGTATGCGTTTGAGGGTGTCAAGCTGGTCACATTTAACAACTAAAAGAAAAGAACTCATTCAGTGTCAGTTGTGACTCCTTAGAAGAGTGGTAATTTAGTTTCAGACAACAAAATGCAAATGTCTCTCTAATAAGTAATTCATGCCTAGAGCACTTTGTACAATTTGTTTTGAGAAAACTGTTTAAACTTGAATGAATTCGAACGTAGAGAAGATGCTATTTTATTAAGCAAGAATTAAGATTTAGCAATGGCGTAACCACATCTACATGTTAGCACTTGGTTTTCTTTCTAGTGAAATGAGAATTTGACTAACCCCAAACTCCCCGTCGCTCACTAGTGTTTGATTTCATCGTTTCTCTTGACGTTGCTTGACTGGCAAGTGCAGGCCGTCATTAGGACTGTTGCCAGTAGTCATTGGTACAGGCCATGGTTGAACTCGACACGCCAGGCCTGTGCCCCTCTGGTATCTAATGAGGCATAATTGGTGATTCGACTTGACCAATGCTTCTTGAAGGTAGAGAACCCAGTGTTGGTCAATGCCAGCTCGCTAGCCTAGATCAGAGGTGAACTCGGTCTGTACGCCCCACATGTCTCCACAGCTGTGCCCTAATCAACTGACTGTAGGGCTTGTGAAATTGTAATAAGCCTTTTTGCTACTTTCTTCTGTTTAAACTGAGTTTGTGTAGTAAATCAAATACCTACCGTGTTGAATGTTTAGTTCCATCTAATGTAGGGTTCTTCTAAAGAAGGATTGCATTTTTTGTCAATTTTTATACATAGAAAAGTCGAGTATTTAATCAATTGGATTGGATTAAGCCGAAAGCTCTAGACTAATGGAGGGCAAAAATGGTATTTTTATTAAAAAAAACCTTTGATATGAAAATCTTCTCCCTTAATTGAATCAACAGTTAAAGAGTTAGAATGTCAACAGTTGTATTGTACTCTTTGAAGTTGTGGAATTGGGTTGTAGAATTAGTGGAGAAGAGGTGATGCCGGGGGTAAACGTAGGCCGTCCATTTGGCGACCTCTCTATCTTATCACCAAGCAGTTGGTGTGCTTTCATGAGTATCACTTTGTCAGCATCATGGTGTGCGATGTTTATTGTTGCCCGAGGATGGAGGTGCGCGCGAGCCGAGTGGGATAGGGGCCGATTGAGTGGCTTGTCTGGTGGATGCAAGTCTCGCTACCTCTGTCACTGGCACCAGCGACGGTCAGATAGCAATGCTAATGAGCTTGCTCGGCAAGTCGATTCTCGCAGGTCGCGCGAGCTCGCGATTGCTTCAGGCACAAGTCGGTGGTGCTTGCGCGCGCTTGATCACTGCACTGCTGACAGTCCTGACAAGTGCCCACTGGTGTCATCGTCACTCTCCATCCCACTAACATCTCGATCAAGGGACACGTGCTCGGTTGCTAGATTTCATCGGGAACCTCGGATGATTGTGTAAGTCCACACTGCAGTGTTGATGATAGCAACCAGAGATCAAACCTGGCTAACTTCAAGGAACCCACTCAACAATCACATGGCTCTGTACTTGTCGAGCACCCCTTGCCATCGAGTGGTTCAGTGCACTCCACTGCTCGTGTACCGTATCTCAGACAAGACGCAGACCACCCGGTCGGCTACGAATGCCTTTCTTGCGTGCTGATGCACGATGGCTGCAGGACTGCGATCTGATGGATTGTCGCCGAATTGGTTTAGAATTAGATAAGACACAAACACACACCCGGCGCAGGCTGGGCCTTGTGGCAATTTATGGGTCACTGCTCGTCACCACAACTTAGCCCACTTAATGATCTGCTCGTTTCGAAGTTTTAGCAGTAATCGTTCATTCAATGTCGCCATAGTTTGTCGTGATGTGTCTCGCTAATGTTACTATCTCTGTGCAGGTGGCATCGATGGAGCTGGACACCAACACCAGTGTGTCGTCCGCGAGCACCAACACAGCCCGCAACGCTTTCCTAGAGCGAGTGCGGCACGCCTCCCAATGCATCCAGAGCGGCGACTACAACACTGCCATCCGGCTTTACAACGAGGCACTCAAGCTCGACCCGACCAACCACGTGCTGTACGGCAATCGCTCCGCGGTTTACTGTCGCCTCGGCAAATATGACAAAGCACTGCAAGATGCGATCAAAGCTCGTGAGCTCAATCCCAACTGGAGCAAGGCCTATTACAGACAAGGCTTTGCACTTCAGGTAAATGTCTGAAGCAAAGAGGCCTTACAAATTGCCGGTTAGATTTTACTCTACCAGAGACCGGCACGCGCTATTAACACTCTTGCGTGTGTGTGAGGAGAGACTACCTCGCCATGCTGAGTGGAGTGTGAACTAAGTGTGTCTAGACCCATGCTTCGCCAAGTAAAGTGATTGCGTTGCTATGGATGCCACCCACCAGTGTAGTTGGTAATTAGCATTGAGAGATGGTCTCAACGATGATGCATGTTTCGTGATCAAATCCAATTTGTGTGAATCTCGCTGATTCATGTCCTTTCGGTGAGCATTGGAGCGAGACGACAAATTCTTTCTATTTGTCACTATTTTCCATCATTGCCAATTGTTTTTACGCTTGCCCATCTTAATATTAGTCTGACTGGCTGGAACAGCGCAACCCAACAGTTATAACTAACATTTGACGTTGTTTAGTACAGTTTAATTTCATTGTCCATTGTGTGATTCTGTTGCTGATAGGCCGATTCTATCTTTCCATATAATCACTTTTAGCGTGGACATGGCTATAATTCAGATTTGAATGAAGAGTAACATGAACAAGTTGTGATTGGCCACTAGTCGATTGTCGTGTTAGAGCACAGATAGCACTCGACACTGCCGGTCAAGTGTCTATCGATTACATAGGAATGCTATCGTGTTTAGCTTGCTAGCGAGCACAATCACTGCTAGGGTGAGCAGCGAGAGTGACAGTCAGCCGGCGACGACTGCTCTATTTGCAATTGTCATTTGGACTGTGGCTGTTTGTGATAAGCAGAACTGTATGTGAGGGACAGGTACAGGGAATGCTTTAGTGAACACAGCACCTCACATTGGTTTTCTTTACAAGGATACCTTGGACAGACAATGGCTCAGCTCTAACGTCCAAGGAACGAAAAGAGAAACGCATTTCTCGGTACCAACAGTTAGTTCATTGCTGTCAATGACCAGAGTGGGGGAAACTCACGAGTAGTGTTGATGGCTCACTTGGTTGCACTATTTCACATGCCAACTGCAACAACCACTTTTTGTAACTGGTTGTTAATAAATAAATAGCATCAAAACCTATTATTATAACCTATACGAAAGAGGGGTGTTAGTGATAATTCTATTCGGATTGGAGAGTATTGTTCGACATTCTATGTTGAGGTGACAGTGGCATCAACATTGGACTGACAGCTGGCTTGTTGAATGCTTTGTCCGCTCGATGGTGTGGCAGCACATTGTTGCTAGTCATTAAATTCGAATTAGATAAAGCTAGACACTTAAAGTTGAAGATTTAGTTTCACGACTGAATTCTGTAACTATCGATCACATGATCACTAATAGGTTACCTTTGGTTGCAGTGCTTACGGCGTTTTCCCGATGCTTTAGCGGCGTTCGCCTCTGGATTGGCACAGGAAGCCAAGTCTGTACAACTGCTGTCGGCGTTCGTGGAGACGGCAATGAAGTCGCCACTGCGCGCCTCGCTCGAGCCCATCTACCGACAGCTGCAAGTGATGAACTTCGACAAGTCTCCCTTTGTGATAGCCTCAGTGGTGGGCCAAGAATTGCTCGCCTCCAACCACTATACCGCCGCCATCGTCGTTCTCGAGTCAGCACTTCGCATCGGATCCTGCTCACTCAAGCTGCGCGGCTCGGTTTTCTCAGCACTGAGCTCAGCTTACTGGGCTTTGAATGATCTCGACAAAGCGATTGCCTACATGCAGCAAGACTTACAAGTAAGTGTTATCTAAACAGTGCCACTGCATACAGTAGAGCGACCAGTCAGCTCGAAAGGTACCAATTAAAGTTCATTAGTCGTGATCTGATATCAGGCAACACTGGATCTGTCGAGCCACTGAGACTGGTCAAGCTATCTGGAGCCATACTACTGTTATACGACGAACATTGTTCCAATGCCGAGACGAGACAAATTTATTACCTTCCAGCTCGCGAGATGCCATGCGCTAGGTCGCGGCCGTACTCTGTGCACAGCACACATCGCCACTCGATTAGTGACCTCCACTAACCGAGCCGGTTTGCTTAACACCAGACTTATCTCGATACGACATTTAATGAGTTTTAAATTAAATACCATCCTTGTCTCTTGTGCTTTGCTTGCTTTATAGTCAACTTTGCTGCCAATTTGTCAATAACTCTACTCGGTTAGATTAACGATGAGTTATTATTATAAGAGAAGAGAAGATATCAAGATCAACTATGAGTCTAGGTGTAGCTTGGCGATGATAGGTGCCGCAACCTTATCACCCATCACGCTTCAGGGTGAAATAAAGTTATTTCCATTGATACGACACTTGTCACATGCCATCGGTCAGTGGCAACCTTTTGCCTAAATGCTTACTCAAGTTCATAATCATTGTTATGATGATAGAGCTATGTTGTCGATTTGTATCATGCTCGGAAGTGAAGCTAGCTCGTTCCGATGCCTGTTTGCCTTGCCAAAAGTGACGGTTACGGGCCAAGCACGCGCGCATTTTGTGGCCATGCCTGAAGCCACTTGCTGCAAACCTGTTCGAGGCGGGGTACTACCAGTGAGCGGCTTGCCTACTGGTTTTAATTAGATTAACGCACTGCGCTCATCTCAACGAATAGTGCTCTCTTTGCAGTTTTCTCGCCAGGATTTCTACCTTTATTTTTTGTACATTTACTTGGAATCACAGTAGAAGTGGGTTATATAACCGTTCTAGTATACTGTTAAGCAAGGGTTACAAGCAAATGGTGGTGATATAGTTTGATCTATTGATAGATATTACGAGAGAATTGCTTTACTGCTTATCCTGGCATTTTTCTGCGTTTCAGCTTAGCGATTGATTTTATACTTATTATATTCAATCTTCATCAAGCTTCATCTTCTATATCTTTTGTTAATGGGTGCCATGAGTCATCGGGCTTGCTCACGAGACATAAGACGCAATGTTGAAGCAAGCTACTCTATTGTATCTTTCCTAGATTCTACGGTTCTAGGAAAAGGCCAACCAGCAGTCCCATAGCCATTCAAGCTATTTTGGTCATTTCTCCTGACCCTATCAGGACTTTGTATCTTTTGCTCTATTTGTGTTTAGTGTTTTGCTTCACAGACATTGATTGTGGTTATTATATTTTATTAAAATTTATAAAACATGTAAATTAGAACTAGACTATGTTTCCCTGTTTTTCTAGATTCGAAGCAAACGAGATACTTGACATTATTGAACCAAAATGCCTTTGCAGCATGTTTCTCACTAGTGTTACCCAAGGTTTGCCAAATAAAGTAATTAGTGAAAGAGTAAAGCTTTGCTAGAGACGGGGGCTCGTGAAGACGAGTGATTTATTGGAGGCTGGCATTGAACTTCAACTACAATCGGGCTTGGAGCGTGCCACCTATAATCGCAATAATCAATCTTAGATAGAAATCTTTGCCGCGAACTAAGATCTCAAGACAAGTAGCGTTTCTCTATAATCAAGTCTAATAGAATGATGAATGAGGCAGTGACTGGAAACTGAATTCTGTTGACTTGGTGAACCACTTGTTCAAGTGCGCCATGGTGCTAATGTCGGTTAATCTAGTTTGCCCTACGATGCTGCAAAGGTCAATCGACACAGGTGGCTCTGCTTCTCGCACCTTTTGCAATTCTTTTTGCTCAAATCAGAGTTCAATTCAATTTCGGGGTACTTCAATCATTGGTCACCATGGGTTGGATAAACGTCATCAATTTTATGTGTAACTTACTGAAATGTGCTCTACTCACAGGTGGCCAAGCAATTGGGTGATAGTTTAGGCGAGTGTCGGGCACACGCAAATCTCGGTTCGGCTTTTTTCGCTAAGTGCAGTTACAAAGAAGCGCTGGCCGCTCATCGTTACCAACTGGTGCTTGCTATGAAGCACAAGCATAATGAACAAGCAGCACTAGCACTTACCTCTCTTGGTCACGTCTACACTGCCATTGGTGACCTTAAGAATGCTCTGTCCAGTCATCAACAGTGTTTGCAGTTGGTTCGCCAGCTAGGCGATCCTTTGGCCGAGGCACGTGAAATCGGTAACGTAGGTTCCGTTCACTTGGCTTGCGGCGAGTCAGAAGAAGCTATCGAGTGTCATCTTGAACATGTCAAACTAGCCAAGTTATTGGGCAACAAAGCCGAGGAAGCTCGTGCTTACTCCAACCTCGGTTCATCTTACCATTACCGACGGCAATACGAACAGGCCATCCAGTTTCATGAACAAGTGTTGCGCATTTCACAAGAAATTGGCGATCGTGCTATCGAGTCCAAAGCATATGCTGGTCTGGGACATGCGGCTAGATGCATGTCTGACTACATTCAAGCCAAACGTTGGTACGAAAGACAACTTGACATTGCGCTCACCACTAAAGATAAACCAGGTGAAGCACGTGCTTGCTCCAACTTAGGACTTGTCTACCAACTACTAGGTAAGTTTTTTGCTTCTTTTGACTTTCTAATGTTCTTATTGGGGACACATCTTAAGGTGATTTTGATGGTGCACTCAAACTACACTGGTCTCACTTAAACATTTGCAAACAACTTGGTGATAATGCGGGAATTGGACGAGCTTATGGAAATATTGGCAATGCTTACACGGCGCTCAAACAATATGAAGAAGCTATCAAGTATCACAAACTCGAGCAGCAGATATCTAAGGAAGTTCACGATCGTGCGACAGAAGCGTCCGCTCATGGACATCTCGCTCTTGCTTATCAAGCCATTGGCCTGTACGATCGAGCTCTAACTCACTTGAATCTTCACCTTAGTGTGGCCAGTGAGATTAAAGATGTGAACAGTGAAGCGAGTGCTTTGTGTAACCTCGGCAACTACTACTGCTTGCGAAAGGAGTACGAGAAAGCGATTCACTTCTATGACCAATATCTACAACGAACACAAGCCTTGGATGACAAAGAAAGTATTGCAAAAGCAAGTCATCTTCTTGGATTTGCTAACTATAGCATGAAGAACTACGACGCTGCTTTGATTTACTTTGAACAAGATCTTATTCTATCCAAAGAAATCCAGGATCGAGTATCTATTGGTCGAGCTTACTGCCATTTGGGATATGCCAAAGCTGCACTTGGATTTCTCGAAGAGGCACTTGAGTGCCAAAAGTTTTATCTATGTACGGTGCAAAACGATTCAGTCAACAGGATACAAGCTATTGCTAACGTAGGCGAGATTTTGACTCGCCAGGGTAAATACGCTGAGGCTATGAAGATGTTGGAAAAGAAACTCTCACTGGCTCGCACGCTTGGAGACGTTGATCAAGAAGCAAACTCATTTGCTGCTCTTGGTGCTTGTCAAAAAGCTTCTGGAAATTTTGATAAGGCTGCGCTTTACTACAAACAAGAGTTACTTTTTCGGCAAGGCGCTCAAGACATTAAAGCAGAATTACGTGCTCTAGGTATGTTTTTAAGTGTAATTTTTTTACTTTTAATATGACTATTTTTTAAAAATGATTATTTTAGATAACCTGGGAGATTGTTACTTCCAAAGTTGTAATTATTCTTTGGCACTAAAGTGTTTTATGGAGCAACTTGAAAAGTGCGAGCAGTTTAATTTTAAGAAGCTACCAGAAGACCTAGTGAGCAACGAGTATGACTCGGATGGATACTACGGACGACGTCGTCGAGCAATCGATTCACTGTTAGAATATCTAGAGTCGTGCCAGGTACTAGCCAGTGCTCTTCACAACGTGGCCAACACTCGCTTTCGCATGGGTCACTACGAGGAAGCAGTCAGCTTCTACGATCGAGAGTTGCGAGTGCTCCAACAATCGATTGATCAGTCCGAACAACTCTACCGCAACAGCAGTGAGCTTAGGAAAGAAAGTGATTATGGTGAGGCGCAGTCCAGTGCCGGTAATGGACGTAAACACATTAGCAGTACTTCAATTATTCTCGACGAGCTTATGGTGAAGCGAATTCAGTGCAGCCGCTTCATCGGTGATTGCCAATTTGCACTGAGGCGCTATGATGAAGCCATTCAGTTTTACATTGAATTTCTAGCTTCAAGCAAGTCCCTGGTGGAGCAAGAACAAGTTTACTGTCTTCTCGGCAAGTGCTACCAACTGGTCAACAACCTGGCTCAAGCGCTAGTTTCATACGAAAAGAGACTGGTTTTGGCACACGAACTCGGTTTGTTGCTGCTTTCAATGCTCTTTAACATAAGACTAATTTGTTGTGATTTTAGGACAAAGTCAGACCAAAGCAATCGCATATGGAGAGCTTGGTCACATTCATCGTTTGTTGGGGAATTATGAGCAAGCGATCACTTGTTTCAAGCATGAACAAGAGTTAGCAAAAGATCCCGTTCTGCGAGCTCAAGATGGATTCAACACCTTTGTGTCTGAGTTTACCGGATTTTGCATGCCTGATAAGACCAAGATCAATGTGGGTCTCTTCATTGAAGCCGAAGCCTTGCACGGTCTGGGATGTGTTGCGCAAGAGATGCATGATTATGAGCGAGCTCTCAAGTACCACTCTTCAGCACTGGCTATTGCTCAAGAAATCCAGTCTTTAGAGCTTGAATCACGAGCTTATGGAGCTATTGGAAGCGCATACAACGCTCTAGGTAATTTCGAGTCAGCTATTAGATACCAAGAAAAATATTTGTCTGTGGCGCAACTAGTGAGCGATCTGAATGCTCAAGTCTTGGCATTGTCAGCTTTGGGCAAGATTCACTCCTCGAGTGGTCAGTACGAGCACGCAGCCAAATATCTGATGCAAGCACTGAACATAGTGGAGAAGTACGATCAAAACATTGGACATAGAGACGAGGAAGAAGCACGCATCTGTTATGAACTGGGAATGGCCCTCTGGGCTTTGGACGATCTCGTGGAAGCCGAATCTCATCTTCGTCGTTCAGTGGACTTGATTGAAAACTTTCACAATCTCAACTCGTCTAACAGTCAGCTGCCAATAGCCCCAATCCACACCACCAGTCTTCTTCCATCTAGTTGTGGAAACTATGGCAGCATTTGCGGAAGTAGCACGGGAAGTGACTCCTCCTCATCACACTACGGACAGCTGCAGATGCACAGCTTGATGCGTCAATCGAGTCGGCCACAACCGATCCATCATCATCTTCATTACCAAGGTGCCTCATATGAGGCATTGATCAAGATCCTCATTGCTCTACAGCGTCCCACGGATGCGCTTCTCATTGCTGAACGCTCTCGCACCCGGCTTTTCTTGAAATCAAAACAAGGTTTCAAAGTGTCAACTATCACCAGCGTGGAACAAATTATTGAGATGGCACGTAGCCAGAATGCGGCCATTCTCTACTATACTATGAGTATCGATGGTACTTACAACTCATGGCTCATTACACCTAAAGGCGTACGATTTTCTCCCATGATCAAATCCAACCGGGAAAAGATTTCCCAACTTCTGGCAAGTGTTCAAAACTCACTGTTACACGAGGAGCACGGGAGATCAAACAACAATGATGAGTGTGAAATGTCTAACGGTCAGCCATTCAGTCGGTCACTGCATCACCTAAACCGAAACCACTTTCTCAATTCTTCTAACTATTCGCTGAGTTCTCTGTTTTCACTTGCTTCATCGGTTACCTCGACTTCCACCGCTTCAAGTTCGAAGCTTCGCCTTCGACAAAATTCAAACTTGAGGTTTAGTTCTAGTTCTAGCCTATCACAGGAAATGAATCATGGCAACATGAAGCGCTCGGTCAGCAGTGGTCATCTGAACCGTCACTGGCAAGGCTCATCCTCCTTAGCAAGTCTCTTTCATATTTTGATTGGTCCATTTCAAGAGCAGTTAGATGAAGAAAGTTCCTTGTCACAGCTTCTTCTGGTACTCGACGGCGATCTCTTCCTGGTTCCTTGGAGCATGCTCTGTAATGAGAATGATGAGTTTTTAAGTGAACGCTACTCTCTTCTGGTGGTGCCATCGCTTCACGTGTTGCGTTCTGATCAAGGCACCAAAACACTACGCAAGAGTCCGCCACATTCTACTATCACCTCACTGGTGGTAGCTAACCCAACAATGCCAAACAAGTTGACCAAAAACATGTCACACCAGCGACAACTGTACTATGAAAATCCAGCTTCGAGCAAAGAGGCTTCTTTTGTTAGTGAATTACTCTCCACTAGGCCACTCATTGGCACGGAGGCTAACAAAGAAGCTGTGCTGGCACAACTCTCTACTGCCCAATGTATTCACTTTTCTTCCTACATCATCGACAATACCGATGGCGACCCGCTCAAGATGGCCACCGGGCTGGGCATCGCAATCTCCCCTTCAGATATGTTGATAGGAGATAGTGCCCATCAACTTCACGACCATGAGTACCTTCTTACTCCACATGATCTCATCAGCATTGGACTCTCCGCAAAGTTGGTCGTCATTTCTTGGTAAGTGTAAAACGATTTGTTTTTAGTAATGTAATTTAAACGATTTCTTTGCTCAACTAGTTGTGCTCTATCTTCTCGATCCAACTCACACGCAGCTGCACTAAATGCTACCACCACGTTTAGTTCTTCGCAAGTTTTCAAAACAATCACTTCTGCATTACTTCAAGCAGGAGCATCGTGCGTGTTGCTCACTCTTTGGCCAGTGCCACTGAGCGCTCTGCAAGTGTTGTTTCGAATCTTTTATTGCTCACTACTGCAAGGCACCCGAGTCTCGGCAGCGCTGAATGAAGCAGTAAGCACCATTCAGAACACATCCCATTTCTCGCATCCTCGCAACTGGGCTGGTTTTCTTCTACTTGGATCAGACGTGCGTCTCTCCTCCCAGGTGGCTCTTATGTCCTCATCGTTAGCCACCCTGCTGAAGGTGCCGGAGAAATCCCGTGACGCAATGCGTGTAGTACTTCACTTGGTGGAAAAGTCTCTACAGCGTATTCAACGCGGCCACAAGAACGCCATGTACACCACACTGCAGTCAATCGAGAACAAAGTTGGTCCATACACCCAGGGATGGCGTGAACTGCTCATCTCAGTTGGCTTCCGCTTTGAACCAGCCTCGACCAACGGCTTGCCGGCTTGTGTTTTCTTTCCCCAATCGGATCCTGGTGGTCGTTTGCTATGTTGTTCCTATGCATTGCAAGCTATTCTTGCTCTTTCGCCTGCCACAATCCATGCCATCTCTAAGCTTATTTCTAATTCCGATTGTGTACCCGAAATCATTAGCCAGTTGAACCAAATGATTGAGCACGAAGCCTCAGATGGAACTTGTAATGATACTCAACTAGATGCACCGGCATTTTCCTATTTGGAGACACTAAGTCTGAAACTCTGGTCAGCACCTGGCTGCCATGAACTCTATGCTTCATTGGGCTTTGACTTGATGGAGGTGGGTGCCAATTCGGTGACTCTACGCGCTGGCAAGCACGCAAATATTCGTACTATCATGTTTGCCTGGCAAACTCTCAATGCCTTGTTCGACAAAGAGAGCAATGTGAACCAAAGCGCCAATGCTGAGATGAGTAAGTAGATATTGTATTCTTGAATTCAGTAAATAAGCTGTTTATTCTTTGGATTCCAGGTAACTATGTCGAAGAAAAATCAGTGGCTACTTGTTCGAACCGAGAAGAGTATGATGGAGCACAGAATGGAATTCACGAGCAGAATTCTCCAAGTCATGGCTTGGATGATTCACCATCTTCCATTTCAGCTTTTCCTTGCTCAAGAAGCACCATCGGGCGAAACCAACTGGACACTGAATTTATCGAACAGAAGCTCAAATCGATGCAGCTACTAGAAAGAGAAAATGCTTCTCGTGTGGACTCTTCGAAGTCCGAGACAATTCAGCAGCGCTTGGTCAGTGTAGTCCGATCTAGCTGGCAGCGAGAGAACGCGCCCAGTGCTATCCAAAGCGGCATCTCAGCCGACCTACAGTCAATCTCGTCTTCGTCGTCAATCGCCACTGCTAACACTGTACTGCAACGACTAGGTCCGAGCACCCGGTTGGTTCGTCGTCGGCGCAGTCAGTTCTCCTTCGATAGCACTGCCAGCAGCAACTCGTCGCAATGCAGTCAGCCTTCTGCATTGCTCAGTGCATTCCTTGTGCCAGATTCCTCGATGGCACACAATCAACTTTCCTCAATTGCATGATTCTAGTCATTCGTTCGACGACCATCATTGAACGACCAGTAATGCTCGTTCATTTTGTGATAGAACAAATGTTTGCTAATAAACGATTTTTTCATAAGTTATCCTACTAATTTCTAAATGGACAAAATTAGTTGTCTTTGTAACTTGATCAAGTTACATTTTGCGATTGGGTTTAATTAAATCGATTGGGGTTTATAAACAACAAAACAAAGATGTACCATTTGTTGGTAGTAGTCAATCAATTCTATTGAAAACGGAAAGATATTGTAATAGATTGGTCTGGAGAGGGTGTTATCAGTGAAAACAACTAGGAAATGTTCATTTTAGGTCATTGACCAGAGTTATATCCGAGGCAATTTTTACATTTAAATAGACGTGATGATTTGTATCGATGTTTCCGTATAGTAGTGAACCACAATGAAGCTCAAATCGTGGCCATTGTGGACGCTGTGGGCTTTGTCTCACTTGATTTGTGTGACAGTGCAAGCCAACAATGCACCCGATACGATTCCGATGGCGTTGGACGAGAGTCTTCAGCATGTGGTGATTCGCTTGCTGCACGACTCGGCTAACAAGACTCGTGTAAAGCAACTCGACCACCATATTGCGATCAACACTTATCCAAGTGAGACATTGTCCAACATCTACCAGAATTTCACTTTGGAGCAAATCTCTGCACTCGAGACTGAGCTATCTACACACAGTCATTACATCTACAGACCAATCAAGGAGAAAGTTGGTGAAGTGAAACAAAATTTTCTTCTTTCGTGCCAATCCTACTACAAAGAAAGAGATCTGAAGCAACTAGAGCAAAATGTTGTCAGTTGTGGCAAACAGGTAGTGTCTCTCCAAAAATTGGTACTGAGAATTATCAACAGCAAACTCGAAGGGAAAACTGTTGAGAAGACGAACACACGCACGGGAAGAAAGTTATTTTCTAACATTTTCGAAGATCTAAGCAAGCTATTCTTTGGTAGGTCTAATAATATAGCAAAAACAATGACTGATTGTGGAATATATTTTTAATTTTTACATTTAGGAATCTCCATGCCGCAGTACCTTTCGTCTAGTTATGCGCCGGTTAATCAAATGTATAGTTTGATGAAACAATTGGAGAAGATTGAGAATGCGCCATCTCGACTGGGAGATCAGACCACAAACAATAATGTGGACAATTTAAAACGATTGTTGAAACGCTTGAGAAATATTTATCGGCTCAACCAGATTGCCTCCCATCCAAACCAATACCTGAACACACCTAACATCAGTCCTTACAACTATGATGCTACGCTCAAGTTAGTTGGTTTGCTTGGTGAACAACGAGTGGCTGATCCCTCGTTCAACCCACTGTTTGGACAATTCCGTTTCTGGATGAATCTTTTTACTATGGGAAATGTATTTAACTCGTTGTCAAATCCAATCCAACAAAACCGCAATTCGGTGCGTTATGATCCAAACAAGCTAAGGCAGTTAATTAAAATTCTTGAAGAGAATGAAAAAAAGCGACAACAAGAAATCGAACAGAATCAAATAAAAAATATGCTACAAACTTTGCTTCAAAATCAGAACCGACAACAGCAGCAAATCGAAAGCATGCTGAAAACACTGGCCAACAACACTAACACTATACCGTAAGTGCATTATTTAAAATACTGCTTGATTTTAAACCGAACGCAATCATAGTTCTTCGGGAGGATCTTGGGTGCCGCCGACTGCCAACAACCGACCAATCATTCCAAGCGGTTCTAATAGTGCATTGATTAAGTTGAAAGATCAACGCAGATTGCTTAACGAACTTTTACAAGAACTACAAAAGCCTTTGCCGCTAGGACCCACAAGTCCCAGTTTTCCAGTGTTGCCAAATTTAGGAACAGGGTCGCAAGAGATAGCACAAGCGCAACAAGCACTTCTCGGTATTATGAAGAACATCACACCATTGATCAACAATGTGATGAGCAGTGGCCTGGTGAGCAGATCAAAAATTGACAAATCTAAAGTGGAGCTTCTCTCCATTCTCAACGCGGTCAATAGTCGCGAATTGGATGAAGAGCAAGAAGCTAACAAGGAGATGACACGTTTGCAGACCTGGTGCAACCGTCTACACAGCGTTCTCAATGAGATCATTGATGATGCTGATCAAACGGTGTCTACTCAGACTAATTAGATTCGTCTAATAAGATTAATATTATAATATGCTATTGTTTTAAATTACCACTTGTAATTAATTTCAAATTAAATTAATAAATATAAGTAGAATAAATTGCGTTAACAATGCATCTTTGGTTTACTTTTTGAATTTTTGTATCTCAACTTGCCAAACAACCAGTTTGCACTATGGTGGGTCCAACTCTTTCGAATCGTGACAAGTTTGGCTGTGGCTCGAAGCCAGCCGAGACTGAGACAGCTGTAGACAATGCACATGAGAAGTCGGTAGATGGCTTTGCAGATTTGTTTTCTATGGTCGTTATCGATCACGATAATTTTATTCTCCAAATATGGCCTTCGGGAATTCGCATCGTGGAACAAGACGGAACATTCTCTTTTCGATGCTCCGCAGATAAGGTCAAGTCAATTACTCTCAAAGGGAAACGATGCAAGATCAAAGTATCTTGTGCCTTGATCAAGTCGAAATTTTACTGCGAATTTCCTTCGAAGAAAACAGCTAAATTTTTCTTTCAGGCTGCTCAAATTATGAATGTGCTCGAAAAAGTACGTTTACCATTTGGAAAGAAAGTACTCCACCCGAACTCAGTCTACATTCTGGTTCAACCTAGCATCGATCGTCTTCTCGAAGAATGTGGTTGGTCGAGCTTTGACAGCATCTCTACCAATCAGTCACAAGAGTGATCATGGGAAAATCTGTTTACTTTTTGTCGGCCATCAAAAGTTGTATATGTTATCGCGGGTTATTACGTTGCAAGTCTATTGATAGTTTATATTTGTTTGCCTCTGTTTACTTTTCTTTAACTATATTTTTTCGTTAATATAACAATTTAAATTTAAATACTATAATTAATTTTGCTATAATTAAATTTATGTTTAAATAACCTAACCCAACATTGTAATTTACAATACCAATTGATAATAAGTTATAAAGACAAACGTTAAATTGCGTCTAATATCATAATTTTTCTGCTTGTTATCAAAGCATCACTTGTAGCGTATCTTCACCGATTTTTGTCTGAAACAAAAAATAAATCACTAGTCATCGACGCAGCACAGGTGCAATCCAAAGTGATTGATGTTTATCAGGTGTGTATATGTGCCAAGTTATAAAGTAGCAATAAGAAGCTGGTACGCCTCCATTTGTGGTTACAAAACTTGTTTTGCCTTTACACTCTCGAAGACAAGGTTGAGGGTTAGAGCTTGTAACTTACAGACTCGGTGGAAATATTGCTAACTCGACGCAACATGCTGTCACAGAGTGGTGCGCTCTCGCTATCAAGCGATTCCAGTCACCAAGACTGGTGCTATCTCGCGCACTGGGCTATATAAAGACACCACCGGTGAAACCACACTACGTCTTGCAATACCAACGCTAACATGATTTCAAAACTTGTTCTTGTGGCCGTGCTGGCCTACTGCTCCACCATGGCACTGGCCCAAAGTAACTCTTCTGCTCAGTAGAAAATATACTAATCGTTGATTTGTGTTACAGAAAAAAGTGCGTGTCAGTTGCAAAAGGAAAAGGAAGCAGACAACACAAGCCCGCTCAAGCTCGATGTGAAATGCCTCCCCAACGGTGACTATGCCCCGCTGCAGTGCTTCCCGGAAAACAAATTCTGCTATTGCGCTCTTCCCGATGGCAACCAAGTGACCCAGCCGTCACGTAATCGCAAATTCTGCAAGTGTGACCTTGAAAAGTACGCGGTTGAGAAGAAGCTCAATCGCAATGGTCGCCCAATCGATCGTAAGTATTGCACTGAAGTGCCCCGCTTTTACCACTTGTACATTTTTTCATCATGATAGCTCCAAGTGGAACTTACGTGCCTAAGTGCCAACGCGATGGTCTCTATTACCAGAAGCAATGTGAGCATGGCACCAATATTTGCTGGTGTGTAAATCAAGATGGAGTTCAAACTTCTAAGGATCGCAAGGTTGATATCAAATGCAACTGAGTTCATTATTTTGAAAAAATAACTTATAATCAATGTCGAGAGTGTTTGTAAATTGCTCACAACACTGTGTATGGCTGTCAAATCAAACTATTAACAGGAAAAAATAAAGCCAACTAGTAGCGGCACTATTTGTCTTGATGATTGGTTTGCAAGAAAACCAAACCTTCGGAGGAGTGGTCGTAAACAAGGTCGTTGTTGTTGATGCCGTTCTGTTGTTGGTCCATCATCAACAGCTCAGAGTCGTCGGCATTGCTTGATCCAAACAACTTGCATCGATTCACAAAGGTGGCTGCGACGTGAGACAGTGGAGAGGTGGACAACTCGAGTGGTGACCAACTGGATTGCACCGCGTAGACCACTACTGCCACCACCAAGCCAACCAAGGCTAATATAAGCGACAAGTAGAGCCAGTTGGGCATCAATTGACCATGCTGACGAGTCTTGCTCACCACTTGATTATGCCTTTCAGCTTTGGACAAACCCGTCATTCCAAGTGTGCCATTATCAAGTGATTCCTTTTTCCACTGCTCACTTTTGATTTTATGAGAATTATTGTGGAGATCATTTGATAGTATTTCATGTATATGGTTAGAGTTGTTGGTCAATTGCTGAGATTTCACCCACTGATGATAGTTAGTTGTGTTGAGCCATCCCCCAATGCTAGGTCGTCGCGTTGATGATGTAGTTGGAGTTAGCGGCACAGGTGGCGCCACTGTTTTTACATTGTTTCCCAAATGCCAAGCTACCGCATTTGAGTTAGCCTCATTTAGAGTACTTTGCGAAAAATTATTTGGAAACGTTTTCATCTTGAAGATTGTTCGAAAGATTTCGTGAAATGCATTGCGGAAGTGGGCGTTGTTAGCAAGTTGGCTGGTTCGGTTAAATCTACTTTCTCTCGGTGTTGTGGTGACGGTTTTGGTCAAGTTGAATGAAGGCACTTCTGAGTTGTTGGCAATTAGACCTTGTGGCCTTGGCAAATCAGTCGAGTTGTACAACTCGGGTTCAGGCATCACCGTTTCCTCAATAACCCCGTCAGGTGTTTCGGTCACTTCATTTACTGTGACTTCAGCTTCATCGCCGGTTATATTGTAGCAACTTTTTCCCAATGTGAGAGAGAGATCATCGATGGCGATGTCACCTTGGTGGCCGTATCCAAGTACACCTTCGACAATTATCTGGAACGGCCTCAGTACTCCAGTAGAGATTGGCTTGATCTCTACTTGTCCGGTAAGCCAGTTATTTCCTTGGTCGCCCACCAGTTCCCAGCTGGGTGAAAGTTCACTCAACACCTGTGCTTTCTCTTTTACATAAATCTTCAGCGAGCCTATCGCTTTACCAAACATGTGATAGTAGAATTGGAAACACGCCACAGACATGTTGTTGATATGTTGGTACACGGGCGAGTAAAGCCTTGCAATATCATTGGGCACGCGAGGATAAGAGCTTTCTAGATAAAGGTAATATCCTAGACAACTTAATTAAACTAGCTTTCTAGATTTTATTAGCTAACCAACCTGATTGGTTTTGACCTAGAGTATGATCATATGAAGGTCCAGTACCATCCAAGTGCGAAGGAGTAGTGTGCCGATTACGCATCCAGTCAAAATCGTCTTCATTGTCTACAAAATAAAATTGTGAAAATTTGAACAAAATTGATCATTTACACAATTGTACCTTGAAACCATCCGCATATAGAGTTTTCAAAATCGCATTTCATTGATTCATTTACAGGTTTTTCAAATACTGAAGAATCATAACTTTAATCAAACATTACTATACTTTTAGTGGAAAAGAAGTTACCTTCACAAGTAGGAAGCGAATGGATGGGTGTACGACGAACCACACCAAACTGGCTTAATTTGGACCAATCATCTATTATCCAGTCGGTGCCAACGCAGTAGACACGCATACTCGAGGTAAGATAAGAGGAGAACGTCTTGGGTGTTTGGTCATAACTCTCTGAGGTACTGGCATTGACTCGTAAGTCGTAACCTAGCTCACAAGAGAGGTCGAGTACACTGCCGTGGTACAAGCTTTTCACAAGTAATGGCCGTTCCGCGGCGAATTTGTTGGGACATGAGGAAGCTAATGGAAATACATTGAGATGAGACGTTCTTGTCAATGGAAAAAGTAACAAACGTACAGACGCACACTGGCAGATCTCGGTTCCAGTGACCACGAATGCAGGTAGCGTACCGATTACCAATCAAATCGTAACCAGTGTTGCACGAAAAACGGGCAATGCGATTGCTGGAGCGCAACTTGACCCATCCATTGGGTAGTGCGTTGCGCAAGGAAGGACATCCGCGATTCCCTAGTAGATACCAAAAGTAAGTTGACAAGAACTGGGGCTAGAGCCCTTTAAAACCTCACTTTTTTCAAATGTACGTGACTGGCGTGCGATAGAGTCGAATTGCGTAAAACTAGTGTCGTTGAGTACTTCATTGACTGATTCTTGCAAGAGCGATGGATGAAACGAGGCAGTCAACGAGTCAAATGCTGTGGCCAAGCACGGCACCGAGCATAGTAGTGCACACCACAGTGCCATCGAGTTACGCATCATGTTGGGTCTCATTGCCTATGGCTCTCATTGGAACATCAGGGTGCTTTCGCTATGAAGGACCAATTCTCATAAGAGGTTTTTGCAATGTTTGCACAGCAACAGCTTATACGAACTGATAACTTAACTAATGATGACCAAAGTTCAGACGATTAACTATCGAATGATACTGACCAGTAGTGATATGGGCAAAAGAGCAGTAATAGCTTGTGGAGTATTTAGTGCGTGCGTGCTCAATGCCAATGCCTAGTAGTACCCATAAGCGGAACCGCTGCCTGTTCAGCGTTCGCCACCACAACGGAAACCAGATAAGACTTGGGAAGTGGGCGTCGAGCAAGGAATCAGTGGCAGCAATAACAAACCGAACCGATTAGCTTTGATTCACGCTATCGATATGATGCACACACAATGTGCAGTTGTATTGTATTAATCGACATGAGATCTACAATTGACCAGGATATCCTGTGTTCAGCACCTAGCTGCTTGTCATTGCTTACACGTGCGTCTACTCGAGTGGACTAATTACATCGCGGTCCGAAGCATCGTCACTGTCTATATGCTTGCACTGATTCTCATAGGGAATCATCTGACAGTAGTCGTCATGCATTTCGATTATTACTGGCACCGTGAGTTGATTGATCGCCGAGTCTGAAAGCGAGAGCGATGTGGAACCAACAAGCGAGGACGAATTGGTTGTCGTTTGCTGCTGCGATTGCTGTTTTACCGAGTTAGCTCGAACTTCTGATACATCCACTCGCCAGGGTTGATCCATGGAAGTGTCACTTAAGCTGTATAGCCGGCAGTCACTGCTTAGCAAAGCGGTAGTCCTGTTGGCCAATATCAAACATGCTTGTCAAATTGTAGTGAAGTTCGAACTTACCGTTGATGGCATTGCTCGAGTCGAGCCTGCTCAATAGCATCCGCCACAGTAATGTAGATTAGCTGTTTCTCTTCTTGTCCAGCTTGGATTTGCAAATTCTGCAACAAACGTCCCACATGGGACGCACAACCTCCTAGCAAAACTTTGACTCCTAAAAACTCAAGGTCATTAATAACTCGTTGTAGCATCTTGATTCCATCTGAGTCGATGTAAGAAAACAAGGAACAATCGATCACAAGATGTGTTGGTAGCAGATCTTGCAAATATCGATGATAGCCCGAGAGCATCTTTCGAAATATATATTTCTTGTCATTTATTGGCACTGTGGATTTAGAGCGAGTGCCACACTCCATTGTAGTTTTGATGTTCTTCGAGGTCACAGTATCTTCTTGTGGGGAATACCGCAAATTGGTTAGCATTTCACTAGAGTTTGTTTCAGGAGCACTTGGATTATATTGAGAGTTATTGTAAAGTGCTAAAAGGTTAAAATGAAAATTAGTATGCAAATTTTTAATTAAAAAGATTGCGTCACACTAGCCATTTTCATTAAGAAGTTGACTGATTTTAAGTTTAATTCCAATCAGATTTCTGTCCAAAATATAATTTTAAAATATTAATTAATGCTTGGCAAAAATTAAAGCAATTTTCTTACTGAATTGAGAATTGTAATTTACATTCTAGTTGAGTGATAAAGTAGTTAATGTTGGCAAAGTGAAGTGGACCACAGAATTGAAATATTTTAATACCCGGTAACTGGTGAGCACTGACGTACTGCTCAACCGGTACAAAGATGTCCATCGAGCCATGAGCACTCGAATGGACTGCGCCTAGCAGATAAGTGTGCGGCACTTGTGACTTATAAATTAATGTGACTAGTGAGTAGAGAAGGCCCAAGTAGAGACCCCAATTCATGCCGATAAGTAGAACAGACACAAAAGTCACCAACCAAACAGACTGTGAATAATACTCCATCAAAACTGCTCAATGCTTGTCTTATGAACACTTACCGCATCCACTCGACTCACTTTCCAAAACATGGCCAATTTTTTCACGTTTAAAAGGAGATCACGGAGAGCAAACGAGATAATCGTTGCTAAAATTGCCTTACAACAAAAACTGAATTTAATTCTTAATCAAAACATCAATGAGGCTTACCTCAGGTAAGGTTTCAAAGAAAGAACTCAGGTAGAGAATACATAGAATGATTGAAGAGTTAATGATTGAAACAAGTTGTGTTCTGCCCCCGCTGTTAAGTTGGATGGCACTTCGAGAAAGTGAAGCACCCGAGGGTATGCAGGCGAAAAATGAGCCTACCAAATTGCATGTGCCTAACGCCACCAACTCTTGTGAAGCATCAATTTGATTGACAGGCTGATAACTTTGCTTGGAACTTGTTGAGTTGTTTTTGCTTGATGCTTGGTTAGCGAGAGTGCGCCCAGTTGAAAAGGTTACCGAGTACGACACTACAGCCACCGAAATGCATGGCTGCCAGAGGTAGCGAAACAACGCTACAAATCGAGGCACCGAGAGATTTGGCAAACCCGGAATAATTGGACCAATTACTTGAATGTGATAAAGTTTCGATAAATTCATCAACTTGAACAAAATCACACTACTGATCACCAAAATGAATTCAATTGGAAAAGACACCTAGCAGAGAGGTGTGTCACTTAGCTTATTCACTTGCATCTACTCATTTACTTACGTGTATCTTCTTGTGTTTATGAACCCATGGATCAATAACCCACTTGGAAATTACGATAAGGATAGCACTGACAATTGAAATAACAATTGCTGCTATGTTGCTTTTATCAAAATTTATCATCATGCTATAGATAAAGTTAAGAAGTTTGAAGGTGGTTTTTTCTTCACTTGATTCAGAAATGGAAAGACCTAGAATGTATTGTATCTGTGAGAAGAGTACATGAAACGCCACAGCACAAGTAAATCCATTGAGAAATTGCTCAGACATGTAAACAGAGATAAATCCCAATCGAAGAAGCCCTTGTTTATACAAAAGTTAACAAATTATTAATTAAAAAATAAGCTAAGTCAATCAATTACCGAACACGAGTTGGTAGAAACCAGCAATAAATGCGCATGTAAATGCAATCTCCGAGTTAGTTACTGCATTGAGGCTTGAATCAAACTCAAAAAGTGAACCCAACCAAGTTGTGGAAGAGTTACCAAAATTAGAATGATCGTTTTGAATTTCCAATTTTGCCTCTTTAATTATAGAACCAATCATGATTGAAAGAGCAGCAAAAGTTCCTGAAAATTAAAATATATTTGATTATATTCGCAATAAATTCATAATAAAAGAGATACCAATGGAACAGTAAGATGAGGTGCCCATTAATGCATAGATTAGATTTGGAAAGAAGCCAGTATAAAGACAATAGATTGGATTGACATTGGCTAGAAAACTGTAGCCCATACCTACAAAAGTAAAACTCTATTTAAATTCAAGTTATCAGATTAGATAGTAGAATTACTTTCAGGCACATGAAACACCGCGATGGTGAGTCCAGTTACCAAGTCGGGTGCCAAATCCGACTTTTTGTATTCGGATAGCCACTTGATGGCGGGCACATATCTCTTGCATACAGTCAAAGGATTCACATTGAACAAGCATCGTAATGATACTTTGACCAGATGACACAATTTCAATTTGACTTGATTCTGCGCATGTGAGTCGGGCAACCTAAGTCCATCTTCGTGCGAATCGACAAGTTGCGAGAAGCGACGAAACTGTTGGTTGAAACTGTTCAACGAGTACGTAACTCGATTGATTGTCAAATTGGGTGGTGTTGCCATTGTCGAATTGTACGTCCACAGTATCGAAGACTTAAAGTTACAATGACTCTCTTCACTTGAAGTTCTTTAGAATAAGACTAAGTCTGACCAAGCATTTATGCAACTCTCAGTATTGTCGAATTGATTTTCTATCAACAACATCGTAGCAACATTAATCGCGCCCAACAATCAACATACACTCTATAGTTTTCCACAAATAATTACTTTTATTCGCTAATGATTCATTAGTAATGATAGGCTGATTTTCTTGATTATTCTCTATTGACCACCATCATTATTATTGGAGCGGTAATTTGTTTACAACACATTTAAAGGTTATAATGATTACATAATGTTACATAATGTTGACACTTTGAGATCTTATTTGATTTGAGAATTTATTAATTTTATTTTTTTATTATAATAATTCGCGCAACTAGGCTTGACATTTGCAAGTTTATAAATATGAGTTTGAGGTAATTGATCAGCATGTAGAAAGCCGCGAGGTTGCATACAACTATAGTTTATACTTTTTGTATATGAGTAGTAACAAGTTATAACTAATATGTTATTAGTAATAACACATGATTGATTCGTATAAACGCTATACAGTAATGAATAGTAAGTAGTCACCAATGAACCTAATTGGGAATGATAGTGATTAGTGGTGGGGAACAAAGCAAACACCATAATTTAGCATTAATCGTGCATTCTTGGATAGTATCGATCTAGATGGTGCCCATTGGAGATGAGTGGCACGATTATACACCGAGGCCATGGTCACCGCAAGTACGATAAGCAGATGCAATTGCCTCGTCGCTCACACTCGGTCATTGCTTCAAAAGCTGTCAACAAGCAACAATTGATAGTGTATCCAAATAAATTTTATTACGCCACATTTGTGCGCGTGTAGAAAATGTCTCATATAAAAAATACATATAAAAATAAATAATTTGTTTCCAGAATAATAAATCATCAAATCAAAAAGAATAACAAACAAAAAAAGCTAAATTCTATACAACAAAATAAGAAAATGGCTTTGCTGCCAATATTAATGTATGCAAAATATATAGAGAAAATAGGTAACCAATTAGTATTCAGTTAGTGCGTGATGAGGTGGAGAATCCATGTCTAGCCATGATGAGAAGTTGCTCGACAAACGAGCGTGTGATGCTTCTTGACTCGAGTCAAACTTCAGACAGACCGAGTTTGCTGAATGAAGATGAATATCACAATGGGTTATATAATTTTCGGTAAAGGTTGAGCATTTGATTCCGAGACGGGTGAGTTGCCACGACTGGTTTACCCCAGTGAGTTGACTTGTAAATTGACAAACGTGGATTGCGTTTCCGTCCTCTTACAATCTAAAACTACTAGGAAGTTTAATGAAAGCAGATACTATTCTTCAAAATAGATGTTGGCATGCTTAAGCTTATCGATGATGCACTGAGCAGCCATGATGCGAGCTGTTCTTAACGTCTCCCCATTGCCTCGAGCTGTGAACTCCTTGTCCTTGTACTCATTGGGCAAAGGTCTTGGTGATCGTGAAGCGTGGTTTTTCGAAGAGGGCGGGCTAGGCGTTAGCAGAATTCGACAGGTGACAAAGTATTTGTTGTCAAAGCGTATGTCGTAGTAGGGCAGAGGAAAGTACATGAGCACACAGTAACGCAATAAGCTTGCCGTAGGGGTAGCCTCGATAGTCAGATTTTTAGTGCTACTGGAACTGCTGGCACAAAGCAAAGTACCGTAAATAGAAAAGTGATTGTGAGAACAAGATGCCCCTAGAACATTGCCGTTGGACAGACTTCGTGGTAGGGTTCGCACGAGGTTTGAGTGTTTGCGGACACTCGACGAGTTGAGACTCGATTCATTGCCCAACTGGTTTCTCTCACTCTCAATCGCAGTGCTACTGGAGTCGTGGTGGTCGCATTCTTCCTCTTCTTCTTCAATAATCGACTCGGTGATTAGAGGAGCAAAACCATTGCTCAGAACATTCTCCTCATTTGCCTTGTACGATTCGTCAAGTGTAAAGCTTCCAGAGGTGGACGAGGATTGAGTTGATGATGTGATCGATGAACTAGATGAAAACGCCGACGATGTTGATGAGGTGGACGATGCTGAGGAAGATGAAGAGGTCGGCCGGGCATATTGACTTGATGACGCCTCTTCGCACGTGTACTCGGCTTTTGAATTCACTTCGGATTGTACCTGCTTTCGTTTGCTTGAACGACGACTGATTGCACGAAGTGAATTCAGTAGAGAGAAAGAAGAGAGGAAATGTGACTTTTCTTTTGTCTTTGATGGATGATTATCTGTAGTGTCAGAGTGTAGCTTAGGGGGAATTGAGGTGGTGGGCGAGTTGCCAGTGGGTGTGGAAGAGCTTGTCTCGCTGTTCAGACAAACACCCTCGTCAAGCGAGTCAGACAAGGTCTCCTCATCGCCTTCGCCATGAGTATCCAGTGATTTGCGAGTATTCTGACTCGTTGAAGACTCTACATAGCTGTCTTTATTCTCATTCTCTAAATAGTCTGCGATAATTAATTATAATTAAAATTAAGTTTAAAAAATAAACATGCTATACATACATTCACTGTTGACAGTGATTGAATCGAATGCGACAATGCTTGGAGAAGCAGAGGATAAGTGAGCTGGAATAATCGAAGAAAACGAATCGAATCTGTTGGCTTTGCTGATCTGATCCACACTGTAGGATCGACCAAAAGTTGCGCGGCCATACTTGTCAAGTTGCACGTTGTTCAAGATTGACGAGTCGGTTTGACTAATGAATTCGATCGCACTGAAAGCCGCTTTGATTTCTGCCAAACGCCGGGAAAGTGCCGTAGCTTCACCAACCACTTTATTGCTCACTGTCACTTGTATGGTGTAGTATTTGTGAAGATCGATCTTCTTCTCGTGAGTCAAATAAAACACTGGACCAGCATAGTTCTTACGCCGGCAAAAATCTTTCAAGGCTTGTTTAGGCTGTAGAAAGTTCTTCATGGTTGATCTTTTAGTTGGCCTTCATTGAAAGTAAGTATTTCAGTATACCATGAAAGTGATTGATCAAAGTCTAAAAATAAAATAGTCATTAGTATAAAGACAGAGTTGTCTAACAACGTTTAATAAGGTTCTCGCCAAGAGAGACACTCGACACGAGTTGAATGTCAGTTCGGTCAAGTAGACTTGTTTGCCATTGCACTATAATTATTGGATCTGTTTATAATGTGAGACAGAGTGTGTGTTGTGATAGGGGTTGGGCATGCAGGTAACCAGCGGGAAGCGTAGGTGTAATCGGATCAAGCCTTAAATAACTTCAATTGATAGAAATACACTGTTTAGGCGTTAGACGCATTATATGAAGCAAAGCCAAAAAGACAAACGTGAAAACAAACAAATAAACCGCATTACAAGCGAGGCCACCACCGTTACAAAGAGCCACAGAGACAAATCACTGTCGCATTGGCTTGCCCTATCGCAACAGATATCTGTGAGGAGATAACGCGATGGACGCATTACACTCTAACAAAAATGAGTCCAAGATGCTAAACTGGAGCAAACAAAACGACGGTGTAGTAACGGGATATGGTCACTCGAGTATGCCTACCACGTCATGTGGCAACGCGTGCTTAATGGTAATGTTGGTAGCGGACGTAGAGCGTGATCTGACACCGATCCAATTCGAGTTAATTCAAAACAATCAGTGGTGTCCTCCACTGCAATCACATGCCGGCACAGTACCAACTCATAACTCACGTTGTAATAAACAAAGCAATGGGATTGAAATGACCTTGGGTCCAGTTAGAGTTAGAGAGAACATCCACAGTGACCAGTGATGGTCAGTCTCGGTGGTGTGAGCACATCGAGTTGGGTGCGCAACAGGTTGTAGGTGGTCGAGGACTATGGTAGGGAGAACACTTCGATTCGCTGATGCCACTACAAGCCCAATGATGGAGTACACTGATTTCACTCTAGCAACACTGCCACTCACTCGAAATAGATTGTGACTTGATCTGGTTGGCGTGACTGATTGATATCGCTCGATCAGGTGACCTTGATCGTCATTTGCAGAGACTATGACTCAAGATCGATACGGAAAACTTGTCTAAATGGTTTTCCTTTTAAAGTTTGTCACCAAGAAAGATGCCTTTGTCACTAACGATAATTAAGAAAACGCGCCCGGGAAACATTAATTATTCGAGCGTCGTTACACGTCAACTCAAAAGAGACAAGTTTCATTGGAGAAATCAGTCGAGATGAGATTCAAATAAAAAACACTGGAGACAAAGAAACCACTTCAATAGAACAAAAATGTTCCGTTTTGAGTCGGCCAATGACTCGATATCGCTGTAACTCAATTCTAAACAAAAAAAATGACAGAAGCAAGTGCGATGCCCAAGTGTGTCACAGTTTAATGTGCTGACAAATCATCATTAATATCGCCGAGACAGGTAGTAGCTTTGGAGGAAAAATTGTGGCAGACTGACTGGTCTTAAGCCAAGTCACGATAGACGAGTGCTACCAGTCACCAGTCAAGGGATAGCGATCACCGGCGAGTGACCAGTAGCCAGTAACCGTGATGCAACCAACACCACCAATAAAAGAGAGCACAATAAACAAGTTGATACCAACTTGCTTTAGCGAGGACTGCCGCATGATGATAGTTGCCCGGCGATAGTCGATTTGTCCTCACACTAAGCCTGACAGAGACGGAGTACAAAGAAATTGCAAACGCCTCACCTCGCACGTCCGGAACTATTTTGCAATTCTGCTGATCCAAAGTGAACTGGCCAAGTAGTTAGACTGCGGCAAGTTGCTTGTAATGACATCGCTGTGAGTTGAACAAACAGCATCGAGCAAAGAGCGGCAGTGGTGTGCCACCACCACACTTGGTTACCGGGAGCGAAGATGCGTGCTGCCACGGTCAACTGACGATCTTTGGTGACAAGCAAGTCTATGGCAGTCAAGTGTGAACCGGAATTGGTTGGTTGCATTACTCGTCTGCTGTTGGTGCTTATTGTGAGACACAACCAATTGGTCTGAGGGGACGCAAACCGTCCACTAGTATAATTGAAATTTGCCTTGGAGTGCAATTGTGCTCGGAAAGAAGCACGTTGTAGGCAACATGGGCAAGCTTCGATTCGATGATTGTTGCTATCAACACGCGCACTAGTGGCACACAATGGCACCGATGACAGTACTGCGCGACGAGAATGCCAGTGGAGTCCAGGCTGACGCGCACACGTCGCCCCAGACACCACCAAGGTGTGGATCGTCATGCCAATCGATGCTGCCCACTATCAACTTTTTCATTGTCAGCGTCACCAATAGCTCTACGAAACAAAGCTATTGTCGATCCTCAAATGCCTTTCCAAGTAGAGAGCAGCGATTCATAACAATTAATCATGCATAACATCCTTTGATCAAGTGATATGATCAACATGTTAAGTCAACCCGCTTTATCCAGCCAAACCAGTTCTATTTCTTTGGGCACTTGTCAAGCGATAAGTCTTGACACTTCACTTTGGGTTTCGCGTATATATAAAAAATATATAAACAGTTGAACTGTAAGAGGGGTCAAAATGGCTCGGAACCAGATGATTAAGCATGAGCCAATCTCTTGAACGATCAAAGTTTTCACTAATCGAGCTGATTTGCATTGAATGCTAATCGCGTGTGTACTTGATGTGATTAGTGTACGCATTAGCAAGTGGCAAAATATATAAGAATTAAATCAACACGCCAACCAATCAAAAGCACGCTTGGCCGAATCTCAAGGAGATGCTCGAGGCGAGTGAGCCAGTGGTGACAGTGTAACTCTTTCAAAATGTCGCTTTCATCAACTGCTGAGGCGAGCGGGGAGAGCAAGTTATCCCAGAAAGCACTCATGATGTTCCGAAGATGGCTAAACTCGTTTGAGCTAGACAGCGAACAAGCAAGACAATAGTCACGCGAGGAACGTTACCAGTGCAGTACGCCAACGAGTTAAGTTGAGTGGTGGTGTGCGTGGAGTAAGCCTTTGGCGAGACGGTCAGGCAAATCGATGGCCTGCCTCACCATCCCCGGGTGTCAGCCAAGCAGAGCTAGCATCCAGACAAGTCACAACCACCTCTCCCTTCTCACTTGACTTTCCCGTCACCGTGATGGTCATAAATTAACTTAGAACGTTAGTTATCTAAGCACCACTCAGAAGAGTGGGTATAACAATACGCCACCACATAGCACATACCATTCTGGGTTGTACTTGCCAAATGTCCAAATAGTCTTATCGTCAAATCAGATTGCCAGTACATACATGGTTGATACCAGTGCTCATATTACAAAATACGCTCTGCCAGGTAGCTGTACATTTTTTACTATTTACTTCCTTAAAAATAAATAAAGTTAAAAAATTTTCTTCCCGTACGCTTTGTGGTGTAGTTTTTGATGATGATAATGTACGTCCTTCAAGATACATATAGTGCGTGATATCTAGCCTAGAGTCCTCAAGAATCTACGTCACTACTGCTGGACGCTAAGACACATTCAACCATCTCAGTGCTAAACAACTAGACAAATTGGTCACACTGAGTACAATAAAAAAATTGAAAAGAATGAGGTCGATGATTAAATAAATCACAAAGTACTAGATGAACAAACAGTAAGCTTAGCAATATTACTTGTTTAGATTTATTATAATTCCACAATAGCGATTCAGACTGATTATTTAGGATACAGGTCATCGTAACCTGTCTCAAAACAAGCTTGCTTGTCACAATTCTGCACAAGATACATGTTAAACATGCTATGATTCATTAACTCATTAGTGTCTGGCGTTGACAATGTTATTTTGCTTGTAAATCATGCTCAAAATAACGCAACGGTTGACTTCAATTTGCATAGCAATAATCAACGACACTTTCCACATTCACAATTTAATGATACAAAATTAACAAGTTAAATAAAAACACAAACCTGGTGGTGGCGAAAGTGGTTCAATGTAGACCAAGATGAGTTAAAGTTAGTATTGCCGAACTGGACAGATGGGTCCAAGCGATGCAGAGGGATGCACGGGCACACTCTAGTTGTCAGTTCCCCTCGGTCCAACTGAGTCAGTGCCGCCGAGTGGCACCTTCCGGGATATAAGGCATCCCCACCAGCACTGCTGGTCAGAGAAGCGGCCAAACTTGGGCTCGCAACGAGCGCCACATCTTGCGCTCATATGTCAACGACTGGCTGCGCGGCTAGCAATTGCTTGCTGGGCGATGGCGAACTCACACCGCGCTCCTCACCCACTCCACCACTTCTCTCTCCCTCTCTCTCTTTCTCTTACTCACTCTCTCTCTCTCTCTCTCTCTCTCTCTCTCTCTCTCTCTCTCTCTCTC